>MU223927.1:1398846-1410191 GCA_018584345.1 Thuja plicata | reverse complement strand
TTTCTAGATTAGAAGCATTTCAATTTATTAGATTAATTGCATTCTCATTCCTAGCTTAATTGCAAATTCATACTTACACTAGTTGCATTTCATCTTCAATTTCATAGCTTAAATCATGTCTTAATTCATAGAATAGCAGCAATTTCTCATGGATTAGATGCATACATTCTCATAATCAATGGCTTTTCTTCATCTACTTGCACTATAAGATCCTCTATATTAGCAATGGTCAGGTTGTTGGCTCTCGTTCTGAGGGTAAACTGTAACAATCACATCTAATTAGGAGGCAACGGGTCGCTTCAATCGCATTTGCAGAGAAAACAACTCATGTTTGTCTTTGTAAATCCATCGATTGTGTAAGGACTATGTTGCATTTGTGTTGAATTAAGAGGTCCACATTCAGCATAAGACAGGTAGGTCCACCTTGTTAAAGGATTTATTACAATACAAAATGTCTAGTTCAAGTCTGTTAAGAGATTTAGAGAAAGGACTCTTAGGTCCACCTTGTTAAAGGATTTTTTTGATCCACCTATGAGAATGAATCAGTTGTTGATATGCTTTGTAAAACTATAATTGTTGATAATGATCCTTTGAATATAACTGATCACCTGATAGTGATAGATAAGTCGCTGCATGTCTTCTCCACATATATTAAATAATGATCTATTTTTGCATGTTCTCTGCACATATATTTATCTTACAAAAAATTTCTACATACTTGATAAAACATGTTATCTTGCATACATACATACATACATATATATATATATATATATATATATATATATATAACACTAAAAGTTAGCTTGCAATTACAAAATAATATATAACAATATATACTATGTCGGCCTCATAACTATCACCTGGGTCATACTGTCACTCGGGTGATACTATCACTCGGGTCATGCTGTCACTTAGGTCACACTGTCACTCAGGTGACTCAGAATGTCTTAAGTGTTTTGACACCAATTGACAATATGTCTTGTCATAATGTCTACACTTATGCTCCAATTCTACTAAATCCTTAGACTTTCCTTGTTGATTAACTTCTAAGGATTGAGTATAAATATCAACTTCCTATGTTTTTTCATTTACAAATAAATTTAGAAAGTAATTACCTTGGGATTTTTTAACCTAAATCTCATAATCTTCTAAGAGGACTTGATCTGCAATTTACTCAATAATCGTAACTTGCGTTTCTTGCAAACACTTTTATACAAAGTTTTGCAATTCTTGAATATGAATGTAATTCATAGGAATGACTAATGGTTTTCTTTTTTTCTCTCATCTTTCCTCTTATCCATCCACTAAACAAATCTTTTTGCAAAAAAACTTATTTTGAATTCAGACCATTAAATAATTTTCAAGCCTCTTACTAAATTTAACTCTTTTCAAAGTTTCCTTTCCCATATTATTTGGAACAACAATTTGAAAAATTTTCAAGTCTTTTCTTGACCAAATGCATATATTCTTGGCATGAACTTCAAAATAACCATTTTCTTAACCAAGTCATTCCTCATATTTTCTCCATCAGTTAGATGATGTCTGACCCTATGCTCATAAAAAATGATAACATTCAACGAAAAATTTATAAAAAAAACACATGATATTTATTGTTCATAAACTTGATTCCATATAATATTCTATAGGTGAAAACTTATCTTTATTTCTCCCTTCTTTAATTTGGGGAAATAAGTGAGACACATTCCTTTGAATAGGGTTGACATTGCATCTTCTTGGGTCCAGATTAATATAAAATATTAATATCATTCTTTCTATATTAAGAAAAGACTTTGAACAATGTCATTTTCCTTACTAAATATTCATTGTCATCATCTTTATATGTAATATTTTGAACCCATTCCCCATGTTAATATATTATTTTAAGAAAGGGGGGGGGCAAAGATTTCTCCATATCCATTAACAAACAGATTTTGGGAGGAAGACTAAATCCTTTCAGAGGGTTGAGTTTAAGTACACAAAAAGAGGCCCAATCTATTCCTAATAATCTCTAAATTTTGTGAATGTTCTAAGTCCTCTAACAAGGCCACTCCTGATAGGGTGATTAAATCCTTTAACCAGGTCACACCTAATAGTGTGTTATTGTAACCTTTCACAGGGTTGGCTCCTCACAGGGCATCACTTCAGAAGAGTGAAAACTTGGTAGCATATTACTGGTGGTTTTTCTCATATTGGGTTTCCACGTTAAATACTTGTGTCAACTTGTGTGAATGATTATGGTTTGCTTTACTATTATGTTACTACAAACTAATTTCAATTGACAGTAAATTGCATGATTAAAGTTGTTGATTTATGCTACTACTACCGAGTAGATCTGAAGTACAGAAAGTTTTTATTTTCTACATCTAGACCTAAGGATAACTGATTCACCCCTCCCCTCTCACTAATTCTAAATTCATTCTAACAATTGGTATCAGAGCATTGGTCTCCTAAGAATAGTTTGAAGGTACTTGGAGTGAAAATATTAAGATGTATAAGAATGAGGTTCCCAAGCTAAACAAAGATAACTTCCCTGTATGGAAGAGCTTGATGAAACTACATTTGGCTGGTATTGGAGATGATGCTAAGAGACTTATTGAACATGACTATGTACAACCTACTGCTCCTCTTTCAACTATACAACTAAGAGAAAAGAAAGAGCACAATCAAGCAATGTTGGAGATCACCTCCTCATTGAGATATTAAGAGTTTGATGATATAAAGAAATTCACAAATGCAAAATAAATGTATGACAAACTTGCAACTGTCTATGGCAGAGACACAAATGTGCTGAGGGCTAAATGAGAAAGTCTAAGAGGTAAGTTTGATGAGATGAAAAAGAAAGAAGGTGAAAATGTCATTCAGTACTATGGTAGAATAAAAGACGTTGTAAATGCCATTAGAGGGGCTAATGGAACTATTAATGAGAATGTCATTATGAGAAAGGTACTGAGAACTTTACTTCCTGTATATTATATTAGATTTTTTGCAATTCAAGAATTGAGATGTACTCCTAACAATAATTTGAATCTAGAAAATATGATAGGTAGACTCATTGCATTTGAAATGTCAAATTATGATAACTATAATCCACAAGGGATTGATTATGCTTTTAGATCATAGCTGGTTCTCAATAAATCTAAGAAAGGAAAGAAACATCTGGACAGTGACAGTTGCACTTCTAATGATGATCTTGAAGAACTTGAAGCACTTATGGCAAAAAGACTATCCAAAGGAAAAGGAAAATACAAAGGTAAACTTCCTATTATTTGTTTTTCATGCAACAAAGTTGGTCATATAGCTGCTAGATGTCATGAAAAAATTGAAAAAGATGAAAGAAGGGACAACAAATACAAGGAATACAAAGACAGAAAGGATGACCAAGACTTCATGAAATATAAGGACTACAAAGATAAAGGTAAGAAATATTGTTATATTGCTGAAGAAACTTTTGACAATGAAACTGATAATTCTGATGAAAATGATATAGAAGTTGTTTATATTGCAATGAAAGAAGATTTTGATGATGATGAGAAAACTTCACTAATCTCTTATATGAGAAAACATGATTTTTGGATCATTGATAGTGGTTGTTCACATCATATGACTGGTGACAAAGATCAATGTAAAGGAGGATATGTAAAATTTGGTAATGATTCACCATGTCTTATCAAAGGTAGTGGATTGATTAACCTAACTGATAAAATCAAATGTAATGATGTGTATTGGGTTGATGATCTAAAATAGAATTTTCTGAGTGTTGCACAGTTGAACAATTTTGGCTACAAAGTTGAATTCCATCACAGAAAGGCAAATATCTATGATTCTACTGGAGAATTAGTTGGAAGTGGTGATCAGACCAAAGGTAACTTATTTTATCTAGATTTATCTGAAGAAACATGCTTGTTTGCATAGTAAAATGATGTTTGGTTATGGCATAAAAGGTTGTGTCATGTGAACTTTGATAACTCGGTAAGCATAAGTAAATTGAAAAAGGTTAGAGGGCTACCAAAGTTAAAGAAACCTAAGAATGCTATGTGTAAACAATGTCAACTAGGAAATATGACTAAGTCTAGTTTCAAGAGTAAAACACATGTATCAAAGGAAATTCTAGAATTGGTCCATACTGATCTCTATGGTCCCATTGGAGAAAGAAGCTATTGTCATGCTAGATACTTTATTCTATTTGTTGATGATTATTCAAGGATGATGAATGTAATGTTTCTCAAGGAAAAATCTGATGCATTCCAATTATTTAAATGGTACTTAGCTAAAGTTGAAAAGGAAATAGGAAAAATTTTTAAATGCTTAAGATCTAACAGTAGTGGAGAGTTTATTTCTAATGAGTTTAACAGGTTTTGCAATGACCGAGGCATAAAGAGACAGATGTTTACACCCAGGACTCCTCCACAAAATGGTATTGTTGAATGAAGGAACACATCTATTATGGACTCTGCAAGAACACTAATGATGGAGAAAAATGTTGCACAAAAGTATTGGAAAGAAGCTATAAGTACTGCAGTCTATACACTAAATACAGTTCAAGTGAAGAAAGGTACAATTGCTACACCTTAAGAACTTTGGTATGGGTATGCACCTAGTGTAAAGTATTTGGAAGAGAATGTTTTATACTGAAGGACAACAGAAATGGAAACCTATATGCTAAAGGTGAAGAAGGTATATTCCTTGGTTATTCAACAAAAAGAAAAGCATACAAATGTTTGAATACTAATACTAACAAAATTTTTGAAACTGCAAATGTAAGAATTGATGAGTTTGCAGAAAGAAATGAAGCTGAAAGTACTCAAGAACCTGAAAGCTACAGATCGTTCATATATTTAGATGAGGAAGATTCTAATTCACTACCTAAGACTACTACTGCACAATAGCACACACCTACCGAGTCACAGAGTGGATTTGCCAAGCGACTGCAAGTGAATGTCAAGCTATCTGATGGAGATGCCAAGTCACAGAATCAACCAGAACTGAATACAGACAATGAAAATCAAGCAAGGACTAAGCCTACCCTAGAAAAATATGTGAGAAGAAATCACAGTTCTGATCAAATCATTGGGTCAAAGGATTATACTGTAATGACATGAAGTAAGTTAAAAAATGACACATGTCTGTTATGTGAATTTAGACCAAAACAGTGAAAGATGCTTTAGAAAATGAAGATTGGATACAAGAAATGAATGAGGAAATTGAACAAATTGAAAAGAGCAAAACTTGGACACTTGTACCTAGGCCACAAGATAAAAATATAATTGGCACAAAGTGGGTATTGAGGAACAAGCTTAATGAACATGGAGATGTGACAAGAAACAAAGCTAGAGTGGTATGTAAGGGTTATGCACAGGAGGAAGGAATTGACTATGGTGAAACCTTCACCCCAGTTACAAATTGGAAGGTGTCAGAACCTTACTTGCATATGAAACCTATAAAGGATTCAAAGTTTATTAGATGGATGTGAAATCTGTATTTCTCAATGGTATCTTGGAAGAAGAAGTATATATTGAACAAGCTGATGGTTTTGTAGACCCAAACAAAAGGGATATGGTTTGCAGGTTGCACAATGCATTATATGGATTGAAGCAAGCGCCAAGAGCATGGTATGAAAGATTGCACAATTATTTGATCAATATTGGATTTGCTAGAACCAATGACAATAGCAACCTGTACTTGAAGATAGAGCAAAGTAAAGGTACATTATTAGCTGAAATTTTTTTAGATGACATCATATTTACTGGACAAGATATGTTATGTCAAAAATTTGCAACAGAGATGCAAACTGAGTTTGAGATGTCTATGTTTGGTGAAATAAAATTCTTTGTTGGCTTACAAATTTATCAAATGAAGAATGGTATCTATATCAATCAATCTAAATATATCAAAGACATACTAAATTTTTTTGGAATGGAAGAGTCCAAACTAGTGAGTACACCCATGTCTACTAGACAAAAGCTGACAAAAGATGATGACACAAAAGAAGTGAACCAAACACTCTACAGGTCATTGATTGGAAAACTACAGTATGTTGTTCACAACATACCTGACATTGCTCTAGTTGTTGGGATTGTTGCAAGATTTTCTGCTAATCCTAAGGAAAATCACATGATGGTAGTCAAAATAATTCTAAGATATTTGAAAGGAACTGAGGGTTATGGTCTATACTACAAAAAGAATGACAAGTTTGAACTCAGAGTTTACATTGATTCTAACTAGTCTGGAAATTTTAATGACAGGAAAAACACTACTGGTGGAGCATTTCTTTTAGGAAAGAAATTGATCTCCTGGACAAGCAAGAAACATAACTGCACCTCACAATCCACAGCTGAAGCTGAGTATGTGGCATCAACAGTTAACTATTCTAACATTGTGTGGTTGAAGATAATACTGAAATGTATGAAGGAAGAAATCACTAATCCTGTTGTCATATATTGTGATAACACAAGTGCTATTAATATTTCTAAAAATCCTATGATGCACTCAAAGACAAAGCACATAGCTATCAAGTATCACTACTTGAGGGAGCTAGTTCAAAGCAAAGAAGTAAGATTGGATTATTAGAACACTAAAGAAAAATTAGTAGACATATTTATGAAAGAACTACTCAAGGATGCTCATGAGTATCTATGAGGTAAATTGGGGGTGATTCCCCTAATTGAGGCTAATTAAGTTTTGTATGGTACTGTTGCATAAAATATTTTATTCAGAATATCTGACACATTGATGCACAATAAGTCACACTTTAGGATGCTGGCTAAAGTTGTGAAGATGAACAAGGAAAGAAAAGAAAAATTAGTCATATTGAAGATGATAGGATTAGCATGATACTGAAGATCTACATGATAAAGATATTGACATCTTTGGCATTGTTTTAAAAGAGGGAGAGATTGTCTATAAAGAGGAAGAAGTGAAGGAAGAGATTGCTGAGAAAGAGAAATTACAAAGAGAGAAAGATTACATTGAGGTAGAAGTTACTATTGAAAACATTAAAGTGATTATCTACTCAAAGGGAGTCTACAGATGATTAGACACAGATGATTATAGTGTGATTACAGACACAATGGGAGAAATGTTTTACAGATAAGAATCAGAATGAAGCTAAACACATTAATGAAGATTCATTCATATCAAGGAACACAGGTGAATTTTTGGATTGGTTGGTAACTATGCTTGTTAAATCATAGTTTTAATATTTTGTGTTGCCATAAATGCCAAAGAGGGAGATTGTTGGAAAGTGACATTGCAAGCAATTGTTATTTTTTCATTGATGTCAAACCTTTACTAGTGAGACAATTGCTATCTATTTTGGTACCATATCTATTGTTGATGAAGAATATTTAACAAGAAGACAAAGTGAATGGTTGAGTTAAGGCAATTCAAAGGATACTTGATCAGTTGGCACCATGGCAAAGTAATTTGTTGTTTATCTTTCAAAGATAGTTTTCCTAGCTGTTCCGTGCCGAGCAAGTTTGGCGTGTGCCAAGCAAAGTTTCTCATGACAAGAAAAGTTGCTTGTGCCGAGTAAAGTTTCTTGTGATGATAAAAAAATTTCTCAATGTCGAGCACTATTGAAATTGCCGAGTGGAAAAAGTGATGTCGGTCGACTTACAGAACTTGGATTAATGATGAGATTTGAGATGTCTGGCCGACTTAGTTAATTTTATTGGGATATGTAATATTAATTAAAGATTGATCCACGTCATTTAATGTATGGGTAACCATAATTAATGCATGGTTTCAGGATTTAATTAGAGACTACTTTGGAGAAGTAAATGTAATGCAAAGATGGAATGATCCATTGGATCTGACCTAACCTAAGATCTACGATCTTTTTTAAGAAGCAAAAAGATAGATATGACCTAGACAGAGAGGTATATGATAACCTCAAGGGGTTATTTCACAGTGTGGCGAAGTAGATGTGTATGCAAGAGGTTTGCATAGTTGATTTACTGTTTGGCATGATCTAGTAGAAAAGGCAAAAAGACAGAGGCAAAAATTTGCATGTGTGATTGCTTGACGGATTTCCAAGAAGATTAGAAGGTTGAAATGACAATGCAGGCTATCCAGTAAGTTAACATCAGAGCTATAATTGGATCTAAATTTCAAAGTAAGTTGTATGTACGAGATCACAAACTATTGATTACTTTCTTACCATTGTGTCAGTTAAATCCTTTAAGAAGGTTGAATTAATAGTCACTTGTATAAATCCTCTAACAAGGTGACATTCAAATTGGAATGTTCTAAGTCCTCTAACAAGGCCACTCCTAACAGGGTGATTAAATCCTTTAACCAGGTCACACCTAATAGTGTGTTATTGTAACCTTTCACAGGGTTGGCTCCTCACAGGGCATCACTTCAGAAGAGTGAAAACTTGGTAGCATGTTACTGGTGGTTTTTCTCATATTGGGTTTCCCCATTAAATACTTGTGTCAACTTGTGTGAATGCTTATGGTTTACTTTACTGTTATGTTACTACAAGCTAATTTCAATTGATAATAAACTGCATGATTAAAGTTGTTGATTTATGCTACTACTGCTGAGTAGATCTGAAGTACAAAAAGTTTTTATTTGCTACATCTAGACCTGACGATAACTAATTCACCCCTCCCCTCTTAGTTATTCTAAATTCATTCTAACAATGTCAACATAGAAGGGTTGTCTTTCAATACTTGCTACTATTGAATCTTGTATCACTATGTTATTTACATGAACCAAGTCTAGGTTTTTTTCTATCATAAGTTTTGCTAGACCTTGTCCTCTAACCAATTTAGTAATATGGATTTCTAAATTAAATTCTTGAATTATATTAATCCATTGACATCTCTTACCAGTAACTTCTGGTTGAGTAAGGATGTCCTTTACTGTTGGATGAGGTACATATGCAATTACTTTCGCACAAACTAAGTAGGGTCTGAATGATTTTACAGCCTTCACAAAATCATAAGCCTTCTTCTCCATCATTTCATAGTTTATCTCTGTAGCTTGAAGAGATTTGATAAAGAATGCAATAGGATGTGCAAATCCCTCCTCATCTTTATGAAGTAAAATGATAAAAATAATATGAAAGAATGCAAATGAGAATAAAGAAAAGGGCTTATTATAAATAGGATACTTTAAGATAGGGGCCTCTTGAAATCTGGTGCAGAGCACCCTAGGGTTTAGCTCAAAACCCTAGCCCCAGCAATTTTGAACAAGTTTTGAACAAGTTTTGATACAAGTCTTTCAACGAGCAAGTCATATTTTGCCTAGTCGCTCAGTCGCGGAGCCAGCAGCGAGCAGAAAGGTAATGCATCGCACACTCGCGAGCTAGTCATGAGTTAAGTTGATTAGTGAGTGAGTGCGCGACGAGGAACTAGTCGCTCAGTCGCAGACGGCTAGTAGAAAGAACAGTGTGCGATAACGCGACGAGGAGCTCATCGCCCAGTCGCGAGTCAATTCGCCGTCAAAGAAAACATGGTGCGACAACGCGACAGAGAAATCAATCGCTCAGTCGTGAAGGAAAATAGTCAAGTCCTGGTGTGCGAGTGAGCGGCACCTTGTGCATCACAAGGTCACAGATGACTTGACGGTTAAGTGAAAAGCATGATGAGTGCGCGACGAGCATTGTATCGCTCAGTCGCAAGGTAAAGGTCAGCTCAGGGAAACACCTAGCGAGTACGTGACATGAGCTCATCGCTCAGTCATGAAAGAAAAGGCAGCTCATCTCCAGACACAGCGAGTGTGCGACTTGAGCTCATCGCTCAGTCGCTGAGATATGGCCAGCTCATCAGAAAGAGTTGCGAGTGCATGACTGACGTGCATCGCAGACTCGTGAAGGAAATGGCAGCTCGGGTTATAACGCGGCGAGTGCGCGACTGGAGCTCATCGCTCAGTCGTAGGGACATAGCCAGCTCGTGTAGAAGTGCAGCGAGTGCGCAACTAATGTGCGTCGTAGACTCGCAGAGCAAGGAGCAGCTCATAGAAAAGTAGTGTGAGTGTGTGATATGAGATCATCGCTCGGTCGCGATACAAAAGGTAGCTCGGGACAATGCATTGCGGGTGCGTGATAAGGAGTCATCGCTCAGTCACGAGGTGAAAGTCCAAATGGGGAAAGACATAGAAAGAGAGCGATGAGCAGGTCATCGCTCAGTCATGAGGTAAAAGCCAAGTTGGAGAAAGACATAGCGAGAGCGCGACGAGCAAGTAATCGCTCAGTCGCAGGTTAAAACATAAAGAAGGATTTTCATTCACGACTATGCGATGAAGAACAGAACAGTCAAAGGATCAAACATGCTGACGTGTCGATAGGAGAGAACGTTGAAAATTCATAACCGTCAAACAGAAAAGGAATGACATGAAGATGACCAGATTGTCGACCATGCAGAGAAGGTGATGACAGTTTGCAGAGAGCATGAAAAATAGAGAATAGCTGGAAGGTTGGGATCGACAGGTAACCACCAGGGTTACAGAATCAAGGAGAAGCCAGAGATAAACAGAGAAGAAGAATCTGAGAAAAAGGTTCAGTTCAGACAGTTCAGAGAGTTATTTAGTAACAAAGACAGAATATACTAGCCAAGCATATTGTAATCTTCTGTATTTTAATATAAAGAAGTTTGTCTGTATTTTACGTGTTCTTGTGTTCTGAGGAGCTGACTGTAAAGTGTGGTTTTGTTTCTGTTAGATAAATATGGGTGCTTCTTGACTCTGATAATCTGTCCAATGGATTGTGACAGTCAAGAAGCATCCACCTTGTACATTATGATTGTTTCTGTGTTTGTGTTGAATGAGAAGCTAGTCAAGTTTGCAGACAAGTCCTAGGCGAGCCTATGGTCCGGCTAGAGAACTTGTAGATGAGATAGATAAGTCAGAAGGTGCATGACTGTAGTGATTCAGTCATGAAGAGTGAGAGACAGTAAGGAGTAAAACATTTTGGTGGGTAGGGAACCTAGGAGAGAGGGATCAGAAAATTCCTTCTGGTTAGGGTCTGAGAGTAGCCCTAAGGAGACTCAAGTGTGAGTCTAGAGAGAGTCCTGAATTGAATAGGATTCTAGGTGAGATTCCTAGAAGAGAGAAGGAATTTTAGAGAGTTAGGTGACCTCCCCATCAGATTGGTATCAGAGCTAAGTTAAAGATTTGGGCTTGAAATCTGTAAATGTTTCAACATACTGAGGAATCAGTAGAACAATTAGCCATGGTGATAAATGTAGAATTGGCTAAAGAAGTGAATGATCAAAAGGAGAGAAATAGACTCCTTGAAGAAACTCTAGAAGTAATGAAGAAACAACTAGAGGATATTGCTGATAAAGTGACTGGAGAAACAGAAAGCTCCAATAAAGGAAAAGCTATTGCAGAAGAGG
>MU223927.1:1350880-1375648 GCA_018584345.1 Thuja plicata | reverse complement strand
ATTAAATACTATAGCCATGTTTGATTTAGATTTGATCTGATTGGTCGATATTGATTTGAGTTGTCTGGCTATAGTAGATAATATAAATCAGTGATAAAAATCACCTAGGACATTAAATCGATTAAAATAATTATGCCAAACAGTAACAGGGTCGTTTGGACATAACTCGAGGGTATGATCACACTTAGGGCAAATAGGGTCTACTGTTACGACAGACCAAAATTAGGTGGTTACATTTAGTAATAGAGACAGAATAGACTAGCCAAGCATATTGTAATCTTCTGTATTTTAATATAAAGAAGTTTGTCTGTATTTTATGTGTTCTTGTGTTCTGAGGAGCTGACTGTAAAGTGTGGTTTTGTTTCTGTTAGATAAATATGGGTGCTTCTTGACTCTGATAATCTATCCAATGGATTGTGACAGTCAAGAAGCATCCACCTTGTACATTATGATTGTTTCTGTGTTTGTGTTGAATGACAAGCTAGTCAAGTTTGTAGACAAGTCCTAGGCGAGCCTATGGTCCAGCTAGAGAACTTGTAGATGAGATAGATAAGTCAGAAGGTGCATGACTGTAGTGATTCAGTCATGAAGAGTGAGAGACGGTAAGGAGTAAAACATTTTGGTGGGTAGGGAACCTAGGAGAGAGGGATCAGAAAAGTCCTTCTGGTTAGGGTCTGAGAGTAGCCCTAAGGAGACTCAAGTGTGAGTCTAGAGAGAGTCCTGAATTGAATAGGATTCCAGGTGAGATTCCTAGAAGAGAGTAGGAATTTCAGAGAGTTAGGTGACCTCCCCATCAAAATCCTTTCTTAATATTTAAAAAATATAATTGAGCTTCTTCATTCCATTGGACTTTTGTATCTTTCTTCAATAACCTAATAATTTATTTGACAATTTTAGCAAAATTTGCAATGAATCTTCTGATAAAATTGATCTTTCCTAGGAAAGATTGCACACCTTTGATATTCCTTGGAGCAATGACCTTTTGAATAGATTTTATTCTTTTAGGGTCAATCCTTACTCCATCTTTGGACATTATATGTCCCAATAACTTTCCCTCTATGACTACAAATTGACACTTTCTAGGATTCAGTGAGACACCATATTCTAAAGATTTATTGAAATTTTTTGTAGATGTTCACAATGATCCCCTAATTTCTTAGAAAATGCAGTCAAATCATCTTGGTAAATTACCATGAATAAATCAATAAAATCTTTGAATGGTACGTCCATGGCTCTTTGAAAAGTTGCTCCTACATGTTTTAGTCCAAGTGGCATTCTAACATATACATAAGTTTCCAAAGGAGTAGTAAATGCAGTCTTAAAATCTTTTGACTCTTTTACAAGTACCTGATTGTATCCTAAAAAGCCATCCATCATTGATAATATCTCACAACCACTGACCTTATGCAACATTTCCTCCATATTTGGTAGAGAATAATTGTCTTCCAAGGATGAAATGTTCAAATTTATGAAATCAAAACATAATATTATGTCACCATTCTTTTTCTTACTGGTACTAGATTTGAAACCCAAGTTGAATGTCTAATAGGCTAGATAATTCATGCATCCTTTAGTTTCACCAAATCCTATTGCATCTTAGGAGCTAATAGTGGATTAATGGGTCTCTATTTTTGTCTGAATGGTTTTACATCTAATTTGAGTGGAATTTCCTGTTCAAAAAGGTCTTCCCTATAAGATTTTAAATCTTCATAAGACCATGCAAATACATGATTATGTTTTCTTAATAATTTTATCAAATTTGTTCTAACATGGGAATCTAATCCTTTTCCAATATAAACTATCTGAGGAGTCGTCTTTGATCCTAAATTTATCTCCTCTAAATGCTCAATTTTGGCATTGCTTATTCTTGAGGAATTTTCACTTTGATTACTAAACAATGCATGTAGTTCTACCAATCCCTTAGGAATATAGTTAGAACTTAGTTTGACAACCTCATCCCCTAAAACACAATCCTTACTATTAATGACCTCAAGTAAAGTAGTGCAATATATGTGATGGTCTTCATAATGGTCTAGGCATTGGATAAATCTAAGGATGTCTTGGTCATCTTCAAATACTTGTGAGTTGTAAATATTGTCAAGGACAACTGGTCTTGTCTTAATCTCAACTATGGATACCCCATTTAAGGTCAAATCATCAGTTTTCAAAGCAACATTAGCTAAAAAATCTGCCATAATGTTTTTAGACCTCTCTATCCAATTTATATTGAAGGCATAAAAAAATTCAATTTGGTCACAAATAGCATGCTTATATATTTTCAATCTATTATTTTTCATAGCATATTTGGACCTCACTTGGGCTACTACTAACTTTGAGTCACCATAAACTTTTAGACATTTTATACAATGTTTAGTAGCAATGTCTAGTCCTAAAAATAAAGTTTCATATTCTATTGTATTGTTTGTACACTAGTAAGATAATAAAAAACAATATTTAAATGTTTTACTTGATGGAGAAATAAGTAAGACTCCAGCTCTTGATCCTTCTTTAGAATAGGCTCCATCAAAATATATTTTCCATAAACCATCATTCTGTGTAATCAACTCCTTTACTAAAGGATTAACAATCTTACATTGATGAGCACTCCTTGTTACTCTGAAATTGTCCATATTGATATCAACACAATATTTAATATTATTATCTTCATGCAATTCAATCATATGAGGTGTCCTACCTTCTCTAGACACCTTTACATTATTCCTAGCAATATTGAAAGTGGCATAAGACAAATAACACTAAATATTGCCCCCCATTAAAGCACTCTATTTTCTGGACAACAACATGCCATAATGCGGTGGGATATCAAACACCATTACACTCATAGCCAATACTCTATCAGGGTATATAACTAATTTTTAAGGTAAGTCCTCAATGGTTCTAACAACATGGATCTCTCTTGAATCTATTGCTTGACACCTCCCATGAGGAGTATCTGCTTGCAATCCCATGGATATCATGATTTTTGTAGGCATGGCAGTATTAGATGCTCCTTAATCTATCATGCAATTTTTCAGAGTCTTACCATTTATTATCAATGTTAAGAAAAAGGGGTCAACAACCCCTGCAGAAGTATTTGTGTTTAGGTAAATATAAGGGATCTAATAAATCACCCCCTCAGGTTCCTTTCCCTTATTTTTTGATTTATTTTCAAAATATTCTAGTTTTTGAGGTTTTACTGGTGATACATTGTTTAACATTGAAAGGACCTTTTATTTGTTTTCTTTTATCCTCATGATTTCTAGGAATGGGAACTTTAGATTCATCTGAGATAAACACTAGCCCATATCCACTGGAGTATATTTCACATTAGAGGTTTTAGGTTTTTCTATAATGATATTATTTTCCTCTATTTGAATGTACAAAGTAGGCTCTTCCTTCTTGGATTTCTTATTTTCAATCTTGGGAGAGGAAGTTCTTGCTTCTAGTACTTTAGTTTTTCCTTCATGTACATCTTTTAGATCACTAGCTTTGTTTGCAATTGTGACCTTAGGTTTGTTTACATTTTCCCCAGGTCCATCTCTTTTTGGTATATATTTGGCATCTGTCTTATTTTCATTAATGAAGATGCATGCTGGCTGACTACCCACATTACTCACAACTATATTTCTTAAGTGGTATTTATTTCTTTCTTTGTTCACTAGATCAGCAGTGATTCTAGCGTTTTCTCCTCAGAGGGTTTTCTTATGGTGGTAGATACTAGACTATTTTAGGCATAACATCTTATATCATAAACTTCATCTTCATCACTGTCAAATAGGACTTGTTGGTGATATACCTCTGTTCTTCCTTATGAACCATATATGTCATGGTTCTCAGTTTCTTCTTTAGAATCTATATCAGAGCATGCATAGGCATTAGTCATATCACATCTGTTGTGATCACATACCTCATCTTCTTCACATTATTTCTCTTCATTATCAATGATGTCCAAATCTACAATACAAAAATTAAGGTTGTGTGGGACTTGACAAACCTCACACCAGTAAGTGTCCTATTTTCTAGTTTATCTTTTCTTGGTGGAGCAATAGGCTTTCCATCCTTGAACTAATTACCATAGGGATGATTCTCATCCTATTTTATGGGTTATAGTTATTGTTATAGGATGGTCTTTTATTTTGTGGAGCCTTGTACTCTTTACATTCAGGCTCTTTTCTCTTACTAAAATGAGCATCATTTCTTCTGCCCATATCTCCTGACACCCTTCCGTTCATCTCTATGTTTACTGCTATTTTATATGCATCTATGAGACTTCTAGGATTTTTATCTCTAAGAGCATAACCCATTTTTGAATCAAAATAATTTAGGTGTGTAGAAAAACATACCTTTTCATCCAGCATGACTTTTTGAAAGATCTTGTGCATGGCTCTCTAAAATCTTTGAATTCAGTAACCTCTTCATTGAAATTATTTTTTATCTTATTGAATTCAATTAGCAAGAATCCTTCATTGGTTTTGTCACCATAATAGCATTTGAACAAATCTATTAGTTCTTCCATAGATGCAACTGCACCATTAGACAATCCCCTAAACCATTCCCTAGCATCTTCTACTAAGGATTGAACAAATAAATTCATAAGGACATCCTCATGATTAATATTTAAATCATGTATGATATATATGAATTTTCTTAAATGAATTTCACAAGAAATAACATTATTTCTTGAAACCTTAGGGAGTTTTTCTCCAATATCATTAGGAACTACATTAGGATAACTGGGAATTCCAATAAAAGTGAATTTCTTGTACCTTTCTTGATGCAATGGCCTCCTTTGAAATTTGACATCCTCTTGGAAAGAAGAAATCTTGGCTTTTGAAGATGTAGTATTTTCACCACCAGCATAAGAATACTTAGAAGATTGAAAAAAGTCAATATTTTTCTTCATCTCCAAGGTAGAAGCTTTAGCTTCTGCTTTCTCCATCATATTTTCCATAATTTATTTCTCCCTTCTTTATCTTTCAAGTTCAATGTCTAGCTTAGACAATCGTTCAGTCAGGATTTTATGAGTTTTTGTTTCCTCAACTTCATTTTGAGTAACTTTCTTTTTTCCTTTATCTCTAAAGGTTTGAGGACCTATGCCTTTGTGTGTGTTTGGATTCTCTTGGTCTCTGTGAGACCTCTCAACATTTGTTTCAGCTTGATGTCTTAAAGATCTTATTCTAAACTTCTCAACATCCTTTTTCTCATGTATTTTTTTCTTTTAAAGATCTTTTTCTCTTTTCTTTTGCTGAGTAAAGGATAACTACATTATGATGATTCTTTCCTCTTCAGTAAGCTCATCAGAAGGGAATTTAGAGTCTGAGCTAATAGTTTTAGTTCCTTCTCTTTCACTAGAAGTAGTAGTAATTGAATATGTTTCTAATGCAAGTTTAGGGACTTCTTCATACTCTAAGGTGTTCCCCTCATGACTGGACTGATTTGTATCCTACTTTCTAGTGTTTTTTTCTTCATTTCTTGGAGAAGAGTCATTAATATTTTCTTGGTTCTTCTTCTCTTTCCAAGAAATATTAGTTCTTGATGTAGTTGGGATCCCACTATCTAGCTCAACTTCTGGATTATCTCTCATTCTTGACCTAGTATTCATATTTGTAAAATTTGCATAAACATTTCACTTTTGCACTGATTACAGAGATTCACTTTTAGAGTAGCCACCCAACACAAGTTTGGGAAATTTGAATACTAAAAGGATGATGCAAATTAGAAAAATCAACTGTGGTATTTATAAATCAATCTTCAACCAGAGATTATGGAACATTACTTTTCTTCCCTAGCAGAGTCGCCAGTTTGTTAGGGATTTTTCTTGCAAGAACCTTTCAAATCAGTATGAATGCTTGCTCTTGTATATTTTTGATTTACCATATGCAAGAAAAACCTAATTGATGAGGATTAAATAATATCCTCCTTTTTTAAGGTCCACAGACTCAAGAAGGTGTTACCTTTGAATGATTACTGACTTGCAGTATTAGTTATAGTGGATTAGG
The DNA here is from genome assembly GCA_018584345.1 of Thuja plicata. Taxonomy (NCBI): domain Eukaryota; kingdom Viridiplantae; phylum Streptophyta; class Pinopsida; order Cupressales; family Cupressaceae; genus Thuja; species Thuja plicata. Next base: position 1,369,649 of record MU223927.1, on the reverse strand, counting down.
TCTTTTTACTAGTTTGTTGGCTGCCTTTTACTGTATCAATAAATAGAAAACTATGAAAATTACTGTGATTAATCTGATACAGAGCTTAATAAGCCAAAGTATTATCTTGAAAATAGAAAATAGTAATGTCATAAGGATTCTCATCATTCTTCCTTTTATATTTCTATGAACTTATGAGGGTTAACCTATTGATTCTCTCTTGAAGGAATCAACAAATGGAATTGTATACTCTGTGAATACAATTAATTGAAAATATGTGCTTTTTTATGAGTGAAGTGAAATTGATTAATTCATTTTAAATATTTGAGGATGAACAATTACTTGTCAAACCATAAACCAGTGCCTAATCCTATGGGCAACAGAGTCAATCTTAAACACAAATCCACAATTAGCTGATTAATGAAAATACATGCAACCTAGATAGAATGCCTTACGAACTATTCTCTCACTCCTACAATTTTTTTATCAGATCTTAATACCAATATTCAACTTCGTAGGATCACCTGAAAGAATTACTCCTTCCTTGAAGGACCTCACAAATGACTGCACAATTAACTTGTAGTTGATATATTTAAGTGCCATACAATTAAAAATATTAAATCTTGAATAGAGATAAAAGAGACAACATTAGATATACAATAGAGATTGCAATGTATTTTTATTAATGTCTAACTACTTCAAAGTACATTCAATAGACCAAAATATACAAAGGCTCAGACAAAATTTTAGTAGTTTACCTTGCAATTATATTCCATCATTATTAGAAAGGTTATAACATGCTCTATATATAGTCTAAAACCATCTTAGAATCCTTAAGAAGTAAGGATGCAAAAAGCTTCAGATGGTTTAAGAGCTAGCCCTAAAAACATAGAAAAGGACAAAAGATAAGAAGAGACCAAGCCATGGATGGACAAAAATGAAGAATGAAATCTGATTTGATCTTGTCTTCTTGTGATTACTGGTACCTTTGTCTGTATGTGTTTAGGGTAGCCTCTAATATTTGTAGCAAGACCTAGTGACCGCCATTACAAGATAATTTACACTAGTCTTCTAGATGACTTACCTCCCTGTGCTCAAAGAGCAGGTGCCAGGTGTTCTTCTACTCTTCATCAATAATATCAAGGTTAGTAGTGGCAGGCGTTTTCTTTTTGGACTTTGTAAGGACATCCCAAACTGTGACATCATTTTCTGGTGGCCAATCAAAGCTCTGAGTGTTCTCCAGTTGTGTCTTCTGCCTTTCCCACCTAGCATCTTTAATGCTCTTGACATTTTTTATGAATTTTTTGAAATCTTTTTTTTCTTAAAGGAATCATCTAGAATCTTATTATATCTTTCCATATCCAATTCTTTATTGTCAGAAACATATACCTCTTTATTACGTAATAGAATGTCAAATTTTTGTGCTCCATACTCCTAATGGCTTGATTTGTTTATCCTCTGACCTGATTGATGGCACAAATCTATTGTAGTTAGGCCCAAACATATTTATTCTGGCCTCAATTTGATTTTCCTTGCCTTTGAAAATGGACAAGGTTACCCCAATATTTTCTATCTCTTCTCCAACCTGGGTTACAATTTCTGGCATATCTGATCTCAAAGGTTGCAATGATCCTAACCTCTCAATAGAAATTTTGACATCAGACTACCTTCTGATCTGATCTATAATAAAAGTTGAATTCAAGTCCCATCCTTCTACTAGGAGCATCCCACTATACTTTACAATTTTTCTGGCTTCATCAGGAGTCAAATTCTCATACTCTGGATCATATGCTTGGAAGGGTTGGAATGCTTCACTTGTAGTAGCCTCTCATCCTTGTGACTTAAATTGGGCTGCGACATGCTCTTTCTTATCCCATATAAGGAAGTCCTTGAACTCCTTCATTTTGATGAACTCATCATCTTTCAATAACTCCTCTTGTTGTATTTTTCTTTCATCTTGACACAAAATGAGGGGCATGTCTACATTATGATCAGTATCCTCCCTCTTTTTCTTTCCCCCTCTTATCAAATTTCTTAGTTGATGATCATAAGCACTAGTCCCTGTGAATAGGAAAACAATTCTATCCTTTTTCTTCTTATGTGTTTTAGCTACAAAGGGCTCACCTTCCTCCACCCTTTTCTTCTTTTGGGGAGGATCTATATCCACCGCAACCTCATGTGATTCTGTCAAATCAATAATATTTTCCTCATTATGAGGTGGTTGATCCTTGGGTGGTGGACTATGGATAGAGTATCTACTACTATACTCTAATGATGAATGTTTTTTGGGACCTCTACCCTTGTCATCAATTTGATCTTCAATTTGATTATTGGGAAAGCTATGTGACTCAATCATCTTCTCCAATCTCTACAAATAGGGCATACCCTAGAAAAATCCATCAAATGGGATCCCTTTCCTCTTTAATTGCTGCTCCAAATCCATCAGATCATGATATTTTGATAATCTTGCTACAATTATGTCATTTTCAAGGATGTTTCTAATTAAATCTCCCTCCTTATAGGGTTGATGCCTCTTGGTAATGGGAATGGTATTTTTCAAGAGTTTCTTGGCACTTTCTATAAATCTTTTAGTGTCAATATATCTATATAGGGAAACATTCATCCTGTAGTGCCTCAACCATCCACTGATAGGGTCATAGGTTCTCTTTAAAAATGTAAAATCTGAGGCAATGAATTGCCTTGGTGTGAAGGTCCCCTTCCTTTGTGAGGCTAAGTGTTCTCTATCTATTAACATAGGCTACCACAAAAACTCCATTATTGAAATTCTCGGTGGTACTCTATATGGCGAGATATGTGGCAGCTATGATCACCATTACATTTGTCAACAAAATGACAAGGTCTTAATAATTGTAGCACCTTCACTAGAAGTCTAGTCATATCTACTCCTAAATAGCTCAATAATGGATAAATTACCCAATTCTCAAATGCACAAAACTCATGCCTCCTAGAGGTGTAGTTCCATACTCTTAACCATAATTTCATAGGGTTACTCTATCTGTGATAGAATCTTCTAAGTTGTAAATTTGACTGGTCCAAAATGTTGAAATTGGAAAACATGATGAGATGCATAAGCAATGAGTAGTGTAGGAACATAGGGCTTCCTACCTTGTTCTGAATATCAACGAATCCTTGGTGCATATTTTTGATTAGAAACTGGATGTAATCATAATCTATACTTACATAAGGGATATGCGACTCTAAAATTATCATCAACATATTTGATGATACCCTTTCTCTTCCACTATCTACACGTAAGAGTCTGCATAGGGCATATGATATGTATTTCATGTAAAAAGATAGGTCTTTGTAAATATATGGTAATGGATCACTTGAAATAGGGGAAATGTAGTTCCTAGTTCCTCTTTGTGTGTTTGCCTGGATCAACTTAGACACAATACCAAACTCTCTGGTATATCTGGTAGGAAGTGCTTTCAAGTTTATTTCTCTACAACAAGGGTTATAGATATCAAAAGCTTTCAAGAATGAAGCTTGATCTAGGGTTGCCAAAATAGTTCCATCATCCGTCTTGATGGTCTTTGAGACAGTATCATACCTATTGGCCAAATCTAAAATCAAATCTACATCAGGGACAACTAATCTAGCCAATCCACTGGTGCAGGGGTTTGATATGGGCATAGGGGCATCACTTTTTTTATGGAAATAACTAAATAAATGATAACCAAAACAATCTAGTGTCTTGGCATCTCTAATATATGCATAAGAATCTCCTAAATATTCATTTTTACCATTTTGCCCTGATTACAGCTTGGGAGTAGTTGGGTGAATTCTTTTGAATAATTTATCTTCCCTTTAAGGTCCTCATCATCAATGCTCTTCCCACTGGTAGAGGTGACACTCACTGCTCTGCTCATGTTGTCTGGTGTGAATTGTCACTGATCAACTTCTTTCTTCACCGATATTGAAACAAATCTTCTCAAAACCCTCACTTTTCATTGCAAATCACTTGAAATCTTAAACCTTCAGCACTGATAATCACACTGAATACTAAATGGAAAACTTCTCCATTTACTATGTAAACCTTGGTAACTCTGTTCTCACTGAAAATGCAAAGCACTAATGCATATTATGAGCTCTAGATTATTGGTAACTGGTAAGATAGAATGAAAAATGGTAATGCCTATTAATGCACCAATCTCTTTTATGAATTCACAATTTAGTCTTTTCTGTCTTTACTTCTGCATGCTGTGAAATCAATTCTCGCTCCTAGCTATGGCATTTCAGACTGAAAGATGATCAATTTCAAATGATTAATTTTTATATAAAATCCTTATTAAATTCTAAAAGAGATCAAGATTTGATTCTATTGGCTCTTTGATAACAGCTCAATAATCTTTTAAAACATGATGTCATAACCTCCTCATTCCTATTGGCTGTCAACTATTAACATGGCACGGAGAAAACTTTATTTATTCCCTTGATCTCACCATGGTTTCCTGAGCGACTATGCGACTAAGTGATCTCATTGTCGTGAAGAGTTATCCTTAACTCTAGTTATCTATTGAGACTTAACAAAAACCACCTGATCATCTTTTAGATCAATGACTACCTCTTAATCGCTATGTGAAATCACTTAACTCTCATTCTCTTTGAGACTCCACCACTTAGGCTTTAATAACTCATCTTGAAACTTGGGTTTCTTTTAGAGACTACGCGATTGTGTAATCTCTTTGTCACTTTAAGATTTCCTTTCCTAAGTGGTGCAGGAGCACATAGTTAGGGATAATATATGAAATGTGACCTAGGGCTTCTTTGATGTTTTGGCTTGTAGTGGTCCTAGCCAAACCACTAGGATAATAAAGGGAAATTTATTTCCTAGTGTGTAGTGTGGTAAGTGAGGATTCCTTAATAGGTCCTTAGTAACCTATGAGTCCATATAGGTCAAATAGGGTGTTTTTGGGATTTTAGTGCCAAATTTTCCAAGCAAAGTACTAGAGGTCCTATCTCATGTTATTACACCTTAGTTAGTGATTTGGGCAAGTTTGGACAACTTTTGACCAAGTTTGGATAGCATATCCAAAAAGTTGCAAAAATTGTCAATGTTGTCATTGACAACATTTGTTGCAAGAATAACTGTCTAAAACTGGTTTTCTAGTGTTTTGGTCAACTACATAAGGCTATCCTCAATCATTTTCAAGGGTTGGAAAGTTTGTGTCCGACTGTGTACGGACTGTAGAATTGAATACCAGTTATATTTTGTGTAATTTGTGAGCATCTGGTATTGAAATGGATTGAATCATCTATTGTTATCCTTTCTTATGTTAATGTGTATTTTTTTAAGACTTTGTGTGGTGTTATCTTTCTAGTTTGCATAGTCTCAGTTTTGTTTGCAAATTCTTTAGTTTTTGTCCAGTCGCTGGCCTGATTAGGCATCTTGTGCAAATGGGGTCATAGATCCATTTTACATCATGGGACTTGCACAAGCCATTGGAATATTGAAGGTGACTCCATGTAAATTATGTATAGTGAAGGAGGGGCCCAGAAAGCATGGAAGCTATTTATAAGGTGATTCCCTAGGCGAGCCAGAGATGCATGGCTAAGGGTCACCAGTAGTTACAGAGCTAGTTTGCTTGATTGAAAGCATTCATTGCTTCAATCAAAGCTTGGAGAGGGGTAGGGTTATGTGTTTTGAAGTCCCATTCTTCATGGGAAGGTTTGATGAATGATTATTGGTGGAAAGAACAAGGTTTCTATTAGACTCGCTTTGAAAGCTTTGAAACCATGAATTTTAGCCTTAATTATAGGCATGGCTATACGGACAGCTTGGAAACCTTAGACCTAGAAAATCTCTAGTGTCTTGATAAAGGGTATCTAGATCCTATGCATATTTTCATACTTGTTAATACTTTTTGTGAGTTATTGTAGAAAAAGACGCTAATTAGGCCTAATTTCTTGTAGCCCTACTTGAGAAGCAATTGTTGTGTTTCTTGGAACTCGATTAGTGTTCCAATGAAAAATGTGGTTGTAGGTAGTGGAAAGGATCGTAGTAACATATTAAAAGCCCTATTTCTCTCTGTGGAGTGGTTACTAATCAGCTTGGGTTAGTTTGATCATTTTGGGAAGATTGGAGCAAGAAAGGCCTTTGGAGGCCTAGGAAGAAGCATGGTGAGTTTTTGTTCTACATTGTTGATGTTCACTAGCTGAAGGAAGTAGGATCTTGTGAGGAGAATCCTAAGGAGAATAGGGTTAGTTGAAGAACCCTATTAGGTCAATAGACTGGTCTAGGAGCCCCTAGGGACAACTAGGGAAAATCAAGACTAGTGATAGATCAAAGTCGTATCAGAGCAAGTTGAGAAACTTGGGAAGTTAGTGTATGTATTCAGCTACTGGTGAATCAATAGGAGAGTAAAATATGGTGAAAAATGAAGAGTTAGCTAAGGAAGTTGATCAGAAAAAGGAGACGAATCAAAAACTTGAAGCAGTCTTAGAAGGCATGAAGTTAAGGCTAGAGGAAGTTTCTAATGAAGCAGCTAGAAGAAGAGAAGGAGTGGAAAGTAGTGATAGGGGAAAGAAGGTTGCTAAGGAAGACATCATTCCTTAACTAGACCCTATCTTAAATGAAGAGCCATTTGTGAATGCCACCAAAGAATTAGGTGATAAAGAATTAGAAGGAATCTCTCTGTTTAGTGGAAAGATAGACATTGAAGCAGTCATGGATTGGATAGAGGGAATGGAGAACCATTTCAAGTGTTAGGGTGTGAGTGAAGCCCAAAAGATTAAGGTGGCCAAGTCTAGACTTAGAGGGTCAGCTTTGACTTGGTGGAAATACCTTCAGGATGAGAGGGTAAGAATGGGGAAGAAACCCATATCAAATTGGAATGCAATGGTGACCAAGGTGAAGGAGAATTATCTCACTAAGGATTATGAAATTCAACTTCTTAGAAAGAGACAAAACCTAAAACAAAAAGACCTAGATGTGGCCTCATACATTGAGGAATTCCAAAGATTGTGTTTAATGTCTAAACTACAAGAAGATGAGTGAATCAAAGTGGCTAGATACTGGGGTGGATTGAAATAGAACATCCAAGAGGATATTAGCCTATGGACACCAACTACAATACATAAGTATCATCAATTAGCCATAAGAGTAGTGGAGAAGAACAAGAAGAAATGTGACTCTACCTTCAATAATAAAAGAGGTAGAGGAAGGGACCAAAGGGGTCAAAGAGGAGGCTACCAAGGTAGAGGTAGTGAGCAAAGGTCACAAGGTGAGAACAAGTTGACAGAGTAGCATACTGAAAGCAGCTAAAGAGGGGGCTATAACAGAGGCAGGGGAAATAATGGTTTTCCTAGTAGAGGAAGAGGAGGTAGGAATAGTTCTTACTTTGCAACCATGAAGTTCTATTATTATGGTCAATTAGGTCATCCAGCCTATAGATGTCCTGAAAAACCTTCTATAGAAAACAATGATAAAATGGTAGCCTATTCTCATGAGGACACTTGAAGTGTCAAAGAACCAAGATTGACCATCTAGATTCAGATATGGGTGTGAACTTGATGTTCAGGAGAGTACTGATAATACAACCAATCAAGGATGAGCCCAAAAATAGATGGGCTTTGTTTAGAATCAGATGTAAAATCCTTGGCAAGGTTTGTAAAGTGATTATGGACTTTGGATCCATAGATAATATTATCTCAGAGGAGGCAATAGTGAAACTCAATCTAACTAAAATAACCCATGTAAATCCCTATAAGGTAACATGGCTCAACAAAGGCCAAAGTGTATTGGTAAATTAGCTAAAATGGGTGGAGTTTTCAATAGCAAGCTACAAGGATAGGTTACTTTGTGACATCCTACCAATGGATTATTTCCATTTTATATTAGGAAGCCCTTGGAAATTTTATAATGGGGAAATGTATGATGGGAAGGATAATTCCATCACATTTTAGAAAGGAGGTGAAACTTTCAAGATTGAGTCTTTGCTAGAAGATGAAGAGCCACAGTCCAAAACTCCTAATGTCATGTGGTGTAGTTGCAAGGCGTTTGTGAAGGATATCAAGGATGATGAAAGTGAAGGGTATGACATTGTGCTAAGACCCAAGGAGGAAGAAAAAACCAATTAAGGAGCCATTACCACAAGAGGTACATGAACTTCTTGTGAATTACAAATATATAGTGAGTGATGGCACTCCTACAACCCTACCACCTAAGAGGGTAATAAGTCACCAAATAGAATTTTTTCCAAGGGCATCTCTGCCCAATAAGGAAGCATACAAGATTAGTCTTGATCATAATTTGGAGGTAGCTAGACAAGTACAAAAAATCTTAGATCAATGCTTGATCAAGAAGATTAGTAGCCCTTGTGCAATCCCGGTTGTGTTGGTATTTAAGAAGGGAGGAAAATGGATGCTTTGCATAGATTCAAGGGCAATAAAAAAAAATACAATGAGGTATAGGCTCCCTATACCTAGGATTGAAGATCTCATGGATTTCCTTGGAGGGGCAATGTACTTTGCCAAGTTGGACTTGAAGAGTGGGTATCACCAAATCAGGGTGAAGGAAGGTGATTAATGGAAAATGACACTTGAGACCACATATGGGTTATATGAATGGCTTGTGATGTCATTTGTCTTCTCTAATGCTCCCAACACATTCATGAGGCTCATGAATGAGGTTGTCAAGGACTTCACAAGGAAGTGTATGGTGGTATATCTTGATGATATATTGATATTTAGTAAGACAAGGGAGGAGCATAAGCATGTAGAGGCAATGTTTCAGAGATTACATGAAGAGAAGTTGGCTATCAACCTATAGAAATGTGAGTTCTTTAAGAAAGAACTAGTATATTTGGGATTTTTAGTGTCCAAAGGGTCTTTGTAGATTAACCAAGACAAGGTTGCTTCTATCCTAGGCTGGCCTCCACCTACCATAGCCACTGACATAAGAAGTTTCCATGGCCTTGCATAGTTTTATAGGAAATTTAATACGAATTTCAGTGGGATCTGTGCATCATTATTGGATACTATGAAGGGTGGGTTCAAAACTAAGTTTAGGTGGACCTTAGAAGCAGAGAATGCCTTTGAGATGTTAAAAAAATAAGTGGCTACAAAACCTTTCCTACAATTGCCAAGCTTTGAGAAATTGTTCACCATTGAATGTGATGCAAGTGGAATGGCAGTAGGGGGTGTATTGAGTCAAGAAGGTAGGAAAAATGCCTTCTTTAGTGAGAAATTGAATGAGGCTAATAAGAAATATTCTTCTTATGATTTGGAACTATATTCTTTAGTTCCATCCTTGAGAAAATGGAGGCATTATCTATTTCCCAAAGAATTTGTGGTGTTCACTGATAACTAGGCCCTTAGTTACATTAATACCCATGAGAAACTAAGCAATAGACATTTGAAATGGATGGAGTATTTCCAGGCATTCACTTTTACTATAAAGCACAAGAAAGGGAATCTAAATAAGGTTGCATATGAACTAAGTAGGAGGTTACTTAAAGTCCAAGAAGTCCAATTGAATAGCATTGGAATTGATAGTTAAGAGATCTTTACAAGGTAGATGAGGACTTTGGGGAAGCATTCAAGGTGTGTGTTGACTTTCAAAACTATTTCCATAGCAAGTTCTCAGAGTTTACTTTGCAAAATGGGCTGTTATTCAGGAGTAACCAGTTATGTGTGTCAAGAGGCTCTATGAGGATGAACCTCATACAAGAGAAACATAATGGATCTCTAAGTGGTCACTATGGTATGAACAAAACCTTAGAGCTTGTTCAAAGGTTCTACCATTGGCAAAAGTTGGTGAGAAATGTCACCAAATATGTGGACCAGTGTGTTATTTGCATGAAGAAAAAAGAAGGAATAAGTAATGCAGGGTTATATCAGCCTTTACCAGTCCTTAAAAGACCATGGGAGGGTGTGAGTATTAATTTTGTAGTAGGTCTACCAAAAACCAAACAAGGGTATGACAACATATATGTAGTAATTGACAGATTTAGCAAAATGGGACATTTCCTTCCATGTAAGACTACTAATGATGCTAGCCACATAGCCTATTTGTTCTTTAAGGATATTTTGAGGATCCATGGTCTACCTTTGAGCATAGTATCAGATTGGGATGAAAAATTTATGAGCCATTTTTGGAGGACATTATGGACTGGATTAGGTACCAATCTATCTTTTGGTTCATCCTACCACCCTCAAACTGATGGCTAAACTGAGGTGGTGAACATGGTGTTGGGTAACCTATTGAGTTTCCTAACTAAGTTGTATGGGAAGACTTGGGATGTAGTCACTCCCCAAGAAAAATATGCTTACAATGATAGTAAGAATAGGATGACAGGAAAGAGCCCATTAGAGGTTGTTTATGATATACACCCTAGAGGTGTTTGTGAGCTTAGGGATCTTGGAGGTATGGAGTACCAAAGTGGACATGCTGAGGACTTCACCCATACTATGAAGGAGATACAAGAATTTAAGAAGGAAATCCAAGACAGTCAACAAAAGTTGAAGGCCAAAGTTCATGAAAAGAGGAGATATGTTTAGTTTGTGGTGGGGGATTATGTGATGGTTCACTTGAGCAAATCAGGGTTGCAGAAAGGTGTCCCTACTAAGATTCAGATGAAAAGGGTGGGACCTTGCAAAATTCTAGCCAAATATGGGGATAATTCCTATAATATTGACTTACCATTAGATTTGAGCATATCTCTGGTGTTCAATGTGCAAGACTTAATCCAATTCAGAGGGAAGATAGATGAGATCAGCCATTGCAGTTAAGGACTCTATGGGGATGTTGAGGCTACTGTATTGCCTCCCAAACCATAGATTGTAGCTGACAAATTTTTAGAATTCAAGGATAAGAAGGATACAAGGCATAAGGTCTACATGGAACACCTAATTTAGTGGAAGGATAGACTAGAATCAGAGGCCTTATGGATTGCAGAGGAATAATTTAAGAAGGTGGGCATTTTAGAGGATATATGGTCCACAGTAGTGACATAGCTTTCCCTTGTGGGGAAGTATGGTGTAGGAGCACCTAGGTAGGGCTAAGATATGCAATATGACCTAGGGCTTCTTTGATTTTTTGGCTTTTAGTGGTCCTAGCTAGACCACTAGGATAATAAGGGGACATGTAAGTCCTAGTGTGTAGTGTGGTAAGTGAGGATGCCTTAATAGGTCCTTAGTGACTTTTGAGTCCATATAGGTTAAATATGGTGTTTTTAGGATTTTAGTGCCAAATTGGACAAGCAAGGGAATAGAGGTCCTATCTCATGTTATTACACCTTGGATAGTGATTTGGGAAAGTTTGGACAACTTTTGACCAAGTTTGGATAGCATATCCAAAAAGTTGCAAAAGTTGTCAATGTTGTCATTGACAACATTTGTTGCAAGAATGTAACTTTGATGGAATTGGTATCTTAACTATCTAAAACTAGTGTTTTAGTGTTATTTTCAACTACATAAGGCTATCCTCAATCATTTGAAATGGTTGGAAAGTTTGTGTCAGAGTGTGTATGGACTGTAGAATTGAATACTAGTTACAGTTTGTGTAGTTTGTGAGCATCTGGTATTGAAATGGATTGAATCATCTACTATTATCCTTGTTTATGTTAATGTATATTGTTTTAAGACTTTGTGTGGTGTTAAATTTCTATTTTTCATAGTTTTATCTTTTTTTGTAAATTCTTTTAGTTTTTGTCCAGTTGCTGGCCTGATTCAAGCATCTTGTGCAAATGAGGTCATAGATCCATTTTCCACCGTGGGACTTGCACGGGCCATTGGAATATGGAAGGTGACTCCATTAAAATTATTTAAAGTGAAGAAGGGGCCCATAAAATAATGGAAAATATTTATAAGGTGATGCCCTAGGCGATCCAGAGATGCATGGCTAGGGGTCACCAGGAGTTGTAGAGCTATTTTGGTGGATTGAAAGCATTCATTGCTTCAATAAAATATTGGAGGGGGGTAGGGTCATGCATTTTGAAATCCCAACTTGCATGATAAGGTTTGATGATTGATTCTTGGTGGCAAGAACAAGGTTTCTATTAGACTGGCTTTGAAAGCTTTGAACCTTGAAATTTAGCCTTAATTATAGGCAGGGCTGTATGGACAACTTGGGAACCTTGGACCTAGAAAATCTCTAGTGCCTTGATAAAAAGTATCTAGATCCTATGCCTATTTTCATACTTGTTATGAATTTTTTTTTGTTATTGCAAAAAAAGAGCCTAATTAGGCATTATTGCTCGTAGCCCTATGTGGGAAGCAATTATTGTGTTTTTGGAACTCGATTAGGTTTCTAATGAAAAATGTGGTTGTAGGTAGTGGAAAGGATCCTAGTAACATATTAAAAGCCCAATTTCTCTCTATGGAGTGTTTACTGATCATCTTGGGTCAGTTTGAGCATTTTGGTAAGATGGAATAAGAAAGGCCATTGGAGGCCTAGGAAGAAGCATGGCAAGTTTTTGTTCTACATTGTTGATGTTCACTAGTTGAAGGAAGTACGATATTCTAAGGAGAATCCTAAGGAGAATATTGTTAGTTGAAGAACCCTATTAGGTCAATAGAGTCTCCTAAGAGCCCCTAGAGGAAACTAGGGAAAAGCAAGATTAGTGATACATCACTCTGAGTTGCTATCGAGATTACGTGACTGTCACACAATCATCTTTTAATTGGACGGTCCTCGTGTAATCTCGTTAACTTTATGTAATTTTACTTTCTCATCTGAGACTTTGGGACTACTGTAGATCTTTTTTTTAATCTAACGACTCATGCATATTCTTGTTTTCTCTTCACTTAATTGTATTTTACTTTGTGACTTCACAACATTAAGCAGTCTCCATGTTGTAGAAGGAAAATCTTTACCTCAGGTTTTCTTCGAGACTTCCTAACTAACTCAAGCCTTCAAAATATTATCCACACATCTTAATATGAATTATCATCTCTGAATCACTTAAATAGTTTTTTGAATTTTTGACCTTCTAAAACAACTACACGCCATCCTTAGGATGTTTTCTTTTTCATAAATCAGATCTTCTCGCAAAAAAACACACTTAAACTTAACTGAACTCTTTTTAAACCATAGTTCTTATCATGACATCACCACTCATTTAATCTCTCTTTCGCTTTAATATTTTTCTAGCTGATGGTTTCTTTCATGATTTAACACCAGCCACTAGATCCTTTTTAAATCAGATGGCAGTACCGATATCTCTTTATCTTTCATCTATCTACAACTTTTCATTACGACTTCATGCTAGCCACAGGATCTATCTCTCATTTGACGACAGTCTCTTAATCTCTTTATCTTTATCTTAACCATGGATTTTAAAAGTGATCATGTGAATAAAGGACTTTAACCACCTTCTTGACCTTGGTTTTTTTGTGAGACACCACAACTGAGAAAACTTGAAGTCGCTGATACATTTCTTAACTCAAGTATTTTCATGGAGACTTTATGACTACTTCTAGATTTCACTTTAGATCGATGGTTATCGCTAAATCTTAGATCGTTTGACTTAACTCACATTTCTATTTGTGATAACGTGAGGGCATGAAACTAACCTTAGGTCAACTTGTAACTCTGATTTCCTTTCAAGACAGTGTGACTGAGTAGACTTGAAGTCGCCAAAGAAATTCTTTAACTCTAGTTTTTCAAAGAGATTATCAGCCAACCATAGGATCAAGATCTACATCTATGGCTCTCATGAAATATCACAAGGACTGAAATCATTTTTTTTAAAAGAGACAACCAAACTTAAGAGAAATTGCCAAGTCTCGAAAAGAAAAGGAATATTCTCAAATTTCAACGAGACTACGTGACTTAAGTGAAATAACATAAAATAAGCACATGACTTAAGTGGTCAATTTTTTCTAAAAAAGTAACAACAAAATAGAAAGGATTTCAATGAACTAGGGTTTTTCTTAAATATGCATGAAATTTTGACCTAGGGCTTAGGGTTTTGCATTGTTTCTTGATTTTTCCTTAAAGATCACTATTTGGAGAGAGATTTTGACAAAAATAGACAAGATTTTCAACTTTTAGGGATGGATATGGCTGGGAACTTAAAAATTTTTTTGGCAAGCTACAAAACTGGAAAAAAAAACCAACAGGTTAGATAATTGGAAATACTATTCTAGACATTCCTAACTTGGTAAAGGACATTGAAACACAAAATATTAGTCCATCATAAATTGGTGGTCATGTGATTAAAATTGTCGACATAAAACACAAAGAGGATTCATCGTCAACATTTCCTATGGAACATAAAGAGGATATGATTTCTAAGAAGGAAGTGGAGAAATATGAACAAAGTAAGTAGTGGGAGACTCAAAAGAAGATTCGAGGAGAACCTGAGACTACAAAGAATTTAATTCTTGTAGTATCTAGTGTGAATAAGAGACATAAACTGATGACTATTGCAAAAGATGAATAATAAATTGATGAAGACAATTTACCAATCACACTAGTAGATATATCCAAGCTGAAACCAATGGAACTAATGAAACTCTAAGAACATTTAAGGATTCAAGATGTAAAGAGGAAGGAGAAATCAAAGAAGAAGAAGACACAAGTATTAAGGAAAGCTAGAGAGATCCTAGCTAATTTATTGCCTGAGGTTACATATGATGAAGATAACACAACTATTTATCATATGGACACTCTTGTTAAAGCTATTTTACATCAAGGTCCAGATTTGTAGAATACTGCAGTGTCAAATGCAGAGGAGAACATAGAAAAGAAGATGATAGGAAAGATGATGGAAAATATTAGTAAAGATATGATCAAATTATTAGATTTGATAGAGGAAGTTAATATTATATTGAATGAGGAAGGTTAGATATTTTTATAGTATACAGGTATTCAAACTTTGTTCAAGATTTCAAAAAAAGTAGAGCTGAAACACAAAAGGAATTGGAGAACTTAGCCAATCAACTTGATGCACTGTCAAGTTCAATCACAACCTATAGTAATTAGGTAAAGAAAATCTACAACAAGGTTAAGTTGATTCAAAGTCTTCAAGAGTAGATAATAATGACTCTACTATAACTTCAATCCACCTTATCTCAAACTGTAGAAGTGACGCAATAGAATTTGAAAAAGGGAGAAGCTATATTTTCCTTACCAGACATGAACACTTTAGATAGTATGGAAGAGCTAGCTATGGGAGAAACTATGGGAAACAACCTTGAGTTTGGAAAATATTCACTTCAAGGTAATTTTGACAAGATGTAAGTAAGATTTTGTATACACATATTATAAGTATTTGTACCTTTGTCATTATTGTCAAAGGGGGAGTATATGTAAGGGGGGGTTATATGAATGGTAAAGAATATGTATGTAGAGTATGTGTATAGGTAGTCATAAGTTGATATTATGATTGCATGATTGTAAGCATATGTTTGAGTTAGTATATGTTTGCCATCAATGCTAAAGGGGGAGATTGTTTATATTATGTAATGTTGGTATTTGGTACTATGTTGAGATATTGTTAGATTATTTTCATTGATGTCAACTAAGTGATTAAAAGTACTAATATACAACAATTAAAGTGAAGATACAATTGGTAAGCAGGTCATACTGAAATTTGGTTAAGTTCAGAAGATCGATAGACTATACATACATCACTTTGGTGAAATTCACGGTACAAATAGAATTCCAAGGAGCGGTCAAACAATTCACTCCAACCAGTTTAAATTGCAAAGTGTTCCAACAACAACTTATTTACCTTAGTGGTGATAGATTTTTGAGTGTCACATACACTAAGGCAGGTAGAACTCTTGTGTTCTTGATCAACCGGCTAGTAGATCACAAATTATTGAGTGGTAAAGTATATGCAATCATTTATAATGATTTTATGACATGGAATAAAGGTTATACATCCAATTTATGGGTATTTAAGAGATTGATTAAAGTATTTAAGACATTTTGGTGTGTTGCATTGGAGGATTCAAAATGTGTTTGACTACTTTGGAGATATAAACTTGTAGATCTTATCCTCACCAAACCCGGTCATGATAAATTATTTATTTCGTCAAGATTATCAATTTGACACATGTTATGTCTGCTAGAAAAAGTCACTTGGTACCAAACAAAGAAATCATTAAGCTGCATTAGAATATTATCATAAAACTAAAGAAGGTGAAGGACAAGATGAAGTAGGAGGGTTAAGTCAAGTCAGAGAATTGCATAGTGAAGAAGGGTTGAGATCACTCCCTATGGAAGCTTAAGAAATTGATGTTGGAGAAGGGTCAAGACCACGTGATCCTACTGCTATGGATGAACTTATAAATTTAGCTCAAATTGTAAAGAAAAATATTATTTATAGAAACTTAGATCATTTATGTACAATGGATGTGGAGAATTTGAGATCACTTGCTAATGTTAAACCCTTAAGTCTTTCTAAGAAGAGGTCAATGAATAGGAGAGCAAGAGAAATAATGGCTAAATTTGATAATTTTGAAACACTTCAACAAGCTCAATTTCTTTCATTTGTACTTATAAACAAAAAGTTGGAAGGGGAATAAAACTTATTGGGTATATACACAACATCAAAGAAGAGAAAATTTGTTGACATGCAAACTGATATGATTGAAAATCTTAGGAAAGGTTTGAACTAGGTAGGGAAGCATTCTCAAACTAAAGATAAGACCACTACAAGAAAAGTTATGTTGACATCCATTGTAGGTAACACTATGCTCCAAAAAAGACAAATATCTTCATTTTCATCTCGGATTGCTTTTAGTAGGAAAAAAATATCATGATATGTTAATAGGAGAATGATTTTGGATGATAGCACCTTGGAAGGCAATTGGGAAATAATGTGTAGAGCTCCTCATTATTATAGGATTGATGGAGGAATAAATAATTTGGTCACATTATTTTGGAATGATAATACACATCCTTCATCAAATAATAGAGATGTTATCAGACATAGAATTTCACCTAATCAATATGAATATCATACGAAACATTGGCTGGACACAACACAACATGAAATGTATGTGTCATTTTGTAGTTCAAATCCTAATATAAATATTGGGCAAAGATTGTTTGAAAGATTGAATCCATATTATATTAGGACAAATAAAGTGTTTGAAACTTGTTGTTGTTGTTATCATATTGAATTTGATCTCCACTATCAGGTTTTTCAAAAGTGTGTAAAAGACACTTATGGTTTTGAAAATAATCCTCCTAGTAGAAAAAGTGAGTTCATCTCATCCATTTTATGTGACAAAAGAGATGATGCAGCTGGAAAAATAAATTTTATAAAAGGAATATGTCAAACATGTGCTGATTTGACTCTTTCTCCTTTGAAAAATGAAAACATTGATGTAACAAAGATGGTAAATTGCAAGAGTTACAAATATGTAAAGAATGAAAAAATATTTGGGAAAGATTCCAAAAGGTTATAATATGTTGAAGAGGAGATAAATGTTGGATTATTTATGACAAATTTAAAAAATTGATGCAACCCTACATTCATCATTCCTTTTTTGTAAAGTGGCAAGCACAACAATGCCAAACACCGAGAGATAATTTGCCACTTGGAAATATTGTATCAGTCATTGAATTCACAGAAAAATATTCCTTTATTCATCAAAAGGAAATTCAATCAGAATATTATTTTTCAAATCAAATTACTATTATGGTACATGTGTGTTATCGACACGCACAATTAGATTTGGATGGTATTCAGAGCACATTTGAAGCATGGGTCATCAAGAAGGAATATAATTTTTATATAAGTGATGATAGAGATCATGACATTAATTATGTAGAACACCGCTTAAAGATATTTTTTGCAAATTCGAAAGAAAGAGGTATAAAAATTGATAAACATTATGTTCGACCAGATGGATGTGCTGCACAATTCAAATCATCCAGACCATGTTATGCACTATGTAGATATCATTGTAATGAAAACATACCAGATGTCTGGAGTTTCTTTGAGAGTGGACATGGAAAAGGTGAGCATGATGGTGCTGGAGCTTGCATCAAACATTCTCTATGAAAGTATCAAATAAATTATAAGGGAGTTCATATAAAAAAATGCACATAATGTTGTTGAATGGTGCAAGACACATTTCACACCAAATGAGAATGACATGTCATTAGGAATGACTCAAGCGGTACCACATAGAAAATTTTGGGAGATAAAAGGTATTGATTAAGGGTGCTCCCCTTAATGCCACAAACACATAACAAAAACAGAGAAGCAACAACAATTTGCAAGAACAGAAAATGGGCTTCTTATTATCTCCACAAATAAGGAATTACAAACTTTTAAAATTACAATATGCAAAGCCACATGGGCATTCCCTTACAATATTCTGTAGGACAAAGCCTCGAATTATTACCCAGATCTACCCAGAACTGTCCCGAACTGCCTAAGACAACGCTACAGGCCTTCTTTATATAGGCAATTTTCACCGCCCGAGAAGGTTCCTGAAATTTAGCCCTTAGGGCCGACCAAACTTAGAATTATTTTATTTTTCAATTTAGTACATCAAAGTCGGCTCAAAATAACTTTTGAAACCCGAACAAAAATTTTGAAGGAAAATTATTTTCTGCTATTTCAGGTGGCCCAACTTCCGGAGACCATAATTCATCACCAGTTGACCTGATTGACTATTATAACCCCATTTTGGAAATGCCACGAAGCGGTCTACAACAATAAAATTAACCAAGCTTCATTCAACCCAAGTTTTGACCTCATCCGGGGCCTCTAAAGCCTTCAAAACTGAGCTCAAAGTTTCTGTACCCTATTTTCAATACCGAAAATTTTCAATATCTTCAAAACTAGACCTGATC
>MU223927.1:1333257-1350776 GCA_018584345.1 Thuja plicata | reverse complement strand
TATGACTGAGATGAACCTCCACATGAAAAATTAGAACATTCCAAGATCGTATGACCAACTTACTAAAAATAGCAAGTTTCCATAAATAGCAGCTCTGCACAAGGTAGCCCTTATTGAAAAGAAAACATAAATATTTTTGGGTGATGCAAGATTGCCCTACACCCAGGATGCTCCTGCATCAGGTATGCACACATTTTTAAATTATTCATGTGTGCATGATATATATATTTATTCCAGTGTTTTAAATTGTTATGTATTCTTTATTCAAATTATATTTATAGAATGTATTATATATGCAGTTGTTCAAGTGTGGATAGAAAAAATTATGCATGGTTGCAAGTGGATAGAAAATATGCGATCTTTACATTCGGTTATAAGTATGAGTTGTCGCAGTTGGACATTGAACACTAGGGAATACCCATGTTTTTGTTGTCACTGCATTGCTGACAATTATGAGGACATGCATAAATCAAGACTGTGGATATGTAGGTGCATGGAAGCTAGTGCCACTAGTCTTAAGGGGTCCTATTAGGTCTAAAGGGACCTTGGATGTACTAATTGGTATTAATAGGTCCTATTAGGTCAAGTAACTAGTCTAATTGGGTCTTAAGCATCCTAGGATGTACTAATCAATTTTAATAGGTCATATTAGTCCTATTAGGTTTTAATTCCAGTCTTATTAAGTACTAAGGGGTCCTATTAGGTCTTAAGTGGTCATATTCTAGGTCTTAAGGATCCTAAGGGTTCTTAAAGAATTTTATGTAACAATAGGGGTCCTAAAGGAACATAGGGTGTACTAATAGTCCTAAAGGGTCCTTGGATGTACACTAATTGGTATTAATAGGTCCTATTAGGTCAACTAAGTGGTATTATTATGTCTTAAGGCTCCCCAGATGTACTAATTGGTTTTAATAGGTCATATTAGTTTTATTATGTCTTCAAACTAGTCTTATTAGGTCTTAAGGGGTCTTATTAGGTCTTAAGTCATCCTATTCTAGGTCTTAAGGATCCTAAGGGTTATTAAAGAGTTTAATGTCACAATAGGGGTCCTAAAGGGGCATGAGGTATACTAATAGTCCTAAAGGGTCCTTGGATGTACACTTATTGCTATTAATAGGTCCTATTAGGTCAAGTAAGTGGTCTTATTAGGTCTTAAGGGTCCTAGGATGTACAAATTGGTTTTAATAGGTAATATTAGTCCTATTAGGTCTTAAGTCAAATCTTATTAGGTCTTAAGGGGTCCTATTAGGTCTTAAGTGGTCTTATTATAGGTCTTAAGGATTCTAAGGGTTCTTAAAGAGTTTAATGTCATAATAGGCATCCTAAAGGGACCTAGGGTGTACGTATAGTGCTAAAGGGTCCTTGGATGTACACTAATTAGTATTAATAGGTCTTATTAGGTCAAGTAAGTGGTATTATTAGGTCTTAAGGGCCATATGATGTACTAATTAGTTTTAATAGGTCATATTAGTCCTATTAGGTCTTAAGTGCAACCTTATTAAGTATTAAGGGGTCCTATTAGGTCTTAAGTGGTTCTCTTCTTGGTCTTAATGATCCTAAGGGTTATTAAAGAGTTTTATGCCACAATAGGGGTCCCAAAGGGACCTAGGGTGTACTAATATTCCTAAAGGGTCCTTGTATGTTCACTAATTGGTATTAATATGTCCTATTAGGTGAAGTAAGTGGTCATATTAGGTCTTAAGGGTCCTAGGATGTACTAATTAGTTTTAATAGGTCATATTAGTCCTATTAGGTCTTAAGTCTAGTCTTATTCGATCTTAAGGGGGTTCTATTAGGTCTTAACTAGTCATATTCTAGGTCTTAAGGATCCTAAGGTTTATTAAAGATTTTTATGTCACAATAGGGGTCCTAAAAGGACCTAGAGTATATTAATAGTCCTAAAGGGTCCTTGGATGTACACTAATTGGTATTAATGAGTCCTAATATGTCAATTAAGTGGTCGTATTAGGTCTTAAGGGTCCTAAGATGTACTAATTGGTTTTAATAGGTCATATTAGTCCTATTAGGTCTTAAGTCTAGTATTATTAGGCCTTTAGGGGTCTTATTAGGTCTTAAGTGGTCCTATTCTAGGTCTAAAGGATCCTAAGGGTTCTTAAAGAGTTTTATGTCACAATAGGGGTCCTAAAGGGTCCTTGGATGTACTAATTGGTAAATTAATAGGTCCTATTAGGTCTTAAGGGTCCTAGGTATAGATTAAAGAGTTCTAATAGGTCATCGTAGGTGTTTTAAAGGGTCATACTTGGGTTCTTATAGAGTTTTATGTGACAATAGGGGTCCTAAAGGGTCCTAAGGTGTATATTGGATCCTTTAAATGTCTTAAAGTGTACTAGGACATGTACTAAGGCTCGATCCTCCTAGGATAATATTTTAACACATAACTCTACATGAATAACATATATACATGTAACTCTAAAACATATACATTACATAATTGAGAGAGAGAGAGAGAGAGAGAGAGAGAGAGAGAGAGAGAGAGAGAGAGAGAGAGAGAGAGAGAGATTCCTAATAAATTTACTAACTTTAAAAGTAATTTAAAAACAAATACTTTTTAATAAATTTTATAAGGTCGCTTAATGTTTTCTAACATTTTCTAACATTTATACTATGGTTTCTAATATTTTTATAAATATTTTCTAACATTCTACTATGGTTTTCTATCATTTTCTAACATTTTCCAACATACTAAGTTACAATTTCATAACATTTGCTAACATTCTAATTACGATTTTCTAATATTTTCTAATGTATTCTAAGTTACATTTTTTGAGTATTTTCTAATGTATACTAAGTTACAATTTTGTAATATTTTCTAATGTATAATAAGTTACAATTTTCTAATATTTTCTAATGTATATACTAAGTTACAATCTGCTAATATTTTCTAATGTATACTAAGTTACAATTTGGTAAAAGATTCTAACATTTATACTACAGATTTTTAATATTTTATAACATTTTCTAACATTCTACTATGATGTTCTAATATTTTCTAACATTCTACTATGGTTTTATAACACACTACTATACCTCTAACATATTCTAAAATTCAACTATGATTTTCTAACATTTCTATAAACTAAATATTATGTAAACCAAATAATTAACTAAAAAAATGTAAAACATATAATCTAAAATAAAAAATGAGAAAAATGCATGTACATGATACTACTAACAATCAGAAGAGGTCAAAGAAGGTTGGGAGGTGTTGATGTCATACTAGACGTCACTGGTTTGCTCTAAGCCCCGTGTCCACAAAATATCCAATTGTCAATGGTGAAAATGAAATTGGTAGTCAGAAATTTATAAAAAAAATCTGGTGAATAATGAATTTGCACGAAGGGGAGCTTTGTGTAATTTACCCTACATGGGATACTTTGCATGAAGTACCCCACATAGAGTACTTCATGTGAATGCAATTAACCACTGCGCACGAAGAGGGTACTTCGCATGAAGCCATCAAAAATTAAATTTTGTTTGGAAGACTAAATTCCTTCATCTTGAAAAGTGGGACACACTATTGTGATTTCACCCTATGATCTAAGGAAATAAATTTGAAGATAAATTCTAAGGCAATGCAAGTTTTTTATATAAGGGAACTGCTCATATTGAAAAAAAGAGAGAGTTGTTGTTGTTGTAGAGTTTATTTTGGGTGATTACGGTTTTATGATTTCAAGTTGAAGTTGTGACCAGAGAGGAGATAGAAGAAAGAAATTATAGATTACAGAGGTACAAAGTATACATAAATTATAGGATATGTTAAGAAATCATTGCTACATCTAGATCACTTAGCTTGTTGTTTACTAATCGTTTCCCAACAAGAAAAATCCCTTAATCATGTGAACTCTAACAAGTTCTTTTTTTAAATGCTTTAACATGGTGAATTATTTATTGAGGTTTTAAATCATCTAGCGATGAAGATTATATCTGATATTATTGTAATCCTCATGGTGTACTAGTTACTCCTATGAAGGTGAACACTCAGAAAGGGTATTTGTATCTCCTAACAGGGAAAACTCTTATAATGTAGTATTGGGCTTGTGGGTGTCATCCCCACCATGGTTTTTTCCCTCTTACAAGGGTTTCCACATGAAAAATATAACTTTTATGTGTGATTAGTTTTTGGATGCTTGATAATACTTTCTTTCATATATTTTCATTAGTTATTTACTATATAGTTTGGAAAGTATTTCAACAGTTATTTGTTTCAGTGGTTGAATTAGTTCATTATTTTTTTGTATTGATTCACCCCCTCCTCTCTGTACCTATTATTTATACAGTTGGTATCATATTAGGTCCTTTTTGGTGATAGTTCTAATAGCTTGGGAAAATATGGACTACCATGGAAGAGTATAGGTATGAGATGCAACTTGATTATGAAAACAAGATGATCAGGGACCTAAAAGAAAAGCTGAGACACTCTCTTTAAAAGAGGAGAGATGATTGTCTGAAGGAAGTAAATCTGATGAATCTGAAGAAGTAGTGAAAATTATATTGGAAAAGAACAAGAATTGGAAAAGAACAAGAAGGTTACACAAAATATGGCTAATTTGAGAAGGGTGGTTGAAATCCAGTCTGTCAGGATGTGTGAATATCTGGAAGAGAAAAGGAGTGCAAAAGCTGCCAAGAAAGTTTTTGATGATAGGTCCTAAAAGAAAAAAGGTGAAGGTCTTATCAAACTAAGATAGGGATTTACCCTATAACATAATTAAATGAAGGATATACTATAGAGAACCTTCAAGTATTATCTAAGAATGAAAAACTTAGGAAGATGAATGAATCATTGAGGAAAGACCTCAAAATTGAGAAAGAAGCAAATGAAAAATTGAGAAAATACAATGAAAGCTCACAAAATCTTGATAAACAAATGAAGGGTTAAAGATGACATAGAGATACAACCGGTTAAGGTTATACAGGAGAAGGAACATTCAAATTTAGGAGTCCTCTAAAGTTTAACCTAAGGAGGCACATAAAGATCAGAAGGTAGATCTAATCAAATTAGGTAAGAAACCCAAAAAACCTACTTGCTATAAATATGGAAAGCTTCATCATAATGAAAATGTGTGTAGAAGCACACCGATGAATAAACCTACACTTTTAATGGTTATTGTTCTAATTGTTAAAAGTATGGTCATGATGAATATAAGTGTAGATCTAGCATTAGATCTAGAAATAGATCCAGTGGTGGTAACTTTGATAGATATTATTTTTTATGCAACAAATTTGGATACAAAGATGAAAATTGTAGGTCAAGAGTATATGCACCTAGGTCACCTGTTCCATCGATGTATGCTATTAGAAGGGAAAGACAATTTAAAAATACATGTTTTGTATGTGGTAACTATTGAAACCTAGAAATAAAATGTAGAATGCAAAATATGAGTGGTAATTTTGGTGCTTGGAAGTCAACACGTATGGCATATTTTGTCTGTTATAAGATAGTTCATATGGATAAACATTTATGGAACTTAAGAACTGATCTCCTTATTAGTGAGAATATAGACATGGGTAAAGAAAGGTGAGATGAATTCCTCTGAGTTGACTGAGAACTCCACAAGTTCAAGAAATATGAAGGTTATATCAGTAAAATAAGCATATTATTTCCTTAGGGGGAGCACTTAAATACAAATACATTATCGATCCCCTATATTCCAGAGTGGCAAAGATCTATATGCACATTATGGTGTAAGTTTCTATGATTTTGTATTTAAGATTGTGTATAGACTACATTAAGATTTCAAGGTCAATATCTATTTGATAGTGATTATTATTGTTGGTTGAGCACCAACCAGTGGATAAGTGTTAACTGATGATATTAAACTATTCCTATAATTGATGTATACAACGTCTATTTGACTAACGATATATAAAGGGACAAGTAATATATTTTCACACTCTTACTTTCAATTGAGAATTCAAGAGCTATCTTGATCTATTGTGTGCAAAAGGTTACATTGGTGATTGAGATCTTGGGTTAGCTTCATATTGAGTTTTTGTGAAACACTAACCTATGTATTGTAAGACATCATTTCAGTCTATTGTTAGAATTGTGTGTTGTTGTAATTGGTTGTAATGGATAAATTGTTGATGAACAATTTTTGGTGAATATTTATGAGGAACCTCGATCTGTATTCAAACATCATCCAAGAAAAGAGGTTGAGATTGATATGTATGATGCCCTATCTACTATCCCTCATGGTGTAATACTTATTGAAGATGTTCACACTTATATCCATTGTAGAATTGAAGAATTGGGAGCTGAAGCAATACAAAAAGAAGACAAGGGTATGTGCATCAATGTAAAGTTTAGATTCAAGAACAAAGATATACAATTGAAGGGTTTGACTTATTGTTAGAATGAATTTATAATAATTGAGAGGGGGGCTGAATCAATTATCCTCATGTCTAGATGTACCAATTGAAACTTTATAGCACTTTAAACAACTCAGATCTACTCGGAAGCAATAGCATCAGTCAACAACATAAATATGTAGTTTACTATTCAAATGTAATCAACTTTTAGAAACTTAACAGTAAAACACAACATAAACATTCACACAAGTTGACACCAGTACTTAACATGGAAACCCAAATTGGGAAAAACTACCAGTAACATGCTACCAAATTTTCACTCTTCTGAAGTGATCTTTGCTAGGAGCCAACCCTATTAAAGGTTACAAAACACATTGCTAAATGTGACATGGTTAAAGGATTTAATCACCCTATCAAGAGTGGCCTTGTTAGAGGTCTTAGAAAATTCCACCTGAATGTCACTTTGATCAGAGGATTTATACAATGACTATTAGGTCAACCTGGTTAAAGGATTTTGACTAATATGTATGGTTAGAAATTAATCAGTAGGTGTGATTTGATACATACAACTTAATTTTCAAATCCAAATCCAATTAAGATCTTATGCTAATTCACTGAGTGGCCTCCATTCTCATGTCAATCTTTAGATCTGCAAGGAAATCCCTCAATCAATCACTTTCACAACTCTTTGCTTCTCTATTCAGCCTTCTTTGCTAGATCATGCCAATTAGTCAATTAACCATGAAATTCTCTTGCATACCATTTTCACATACATATATCTAAATAACCCCTTGAGTTTATCTTATACCTCTTCATCTAGGTAAAATAAATCTTTTCCGCTTAATCAAGATCATAGATCTTAGGTTAGGTTAGATCCAATGGATCTTTCCATCATTTACATTTAATTTACTTCTTCAAAGAAATCACTAATTAAATCTTGGATCCATGCATTAATTATAGTTACCCATGCATTTAAATAGTGTGGACCGATAATTTTTATCCTTGATTAACTTTACATATCCCAATAAATTCAATTATGTCAGCCAGAGATCTCAAATCTCAACAATTACAAAAATATTACTGCTTGGCCAACACTGTGTTCTTCCACTCGGTCATCATTGTTTTCCTTGACAATTTACTAGCACTTATTTGACAGTAAGAAATTGTGCTCGACATACACTGGTGCTCGATCGACACAAACTTCACTAAGAATATACTGTTCCCAGTAAACAAACATCTTGACTTAGTGTTATGGATAAACAACACATTACTTTTCCAATGTGCCAACTGATCAAGTACCCTTGTAATTTATCATAACTCAACCATTTCACTCAGTCTTCTTGTTATCCTTGCCTTCATATATTTTTAACAGTCAATAGATATGGTACTAAAATATATCGCAATAGTCTCACCAGTTAAGGTTTGACATCAATGACAAAACAATAATTGTTTACATTGTAGCTTTCCGACACTTATGTTATGGACATTAATACCAAATTCCATCCCAATTAGATTCATTTTTTTCTAAGAAGAGTGCATGATCGATTCATATTGTTGGAAATACCACACAAGATTTCAAAGACATTGATTCATAGAGTCACGAGATTTCAAGCACAATGTTTGGAATGTACATTGAGAATGATGACTACTCATCTGGTCACTAAACTAACCAAATCCAAACTAGACAGGAGAGAAATGACAATTGATGATATTATAGCTAAGGAAGTTCATTTAACATCCAAGGTTATAGGATACATATTTTACAAGTCCTGTAAAGTAACAGTGTGCCTGGTGGAGCTATTCACGCTGCCTATTGGATTGTGAAGGATGATTAAACATATGATCTATGTGAAATGACAAGAAGTCAATTCATGGAGAATATGGAAAGGATAAAGAGAGACAAGAGACAACAAATCAATTATGGAGCTCTATTGGTATGTATATTTTTCCATGCTCAAAAGTTCTTACCTGATAAAGGAAATGTTATATGGCCTAGGGACAAACTGGTAGTTATGTATATAATTGAATTCATAAAGGAATTAGGGAATAATTTGAGTAAGGTCATTTGTAGTTACTTCAAATATTTCCAATCTATAATGCATAAATGACAAAGGATTCTAGCTTCCATTATAAAAAATATAAGAGTGATATTTGTTATCTTGTAGACACCGAGTCATGTATTGTGCAAGATATGGAACCTAGGACACGTTAGATTCCTCCTATGGGTTATGAAGTTGAAAGTGATTTAGTAACTTTGCATGTTGATGAGTTTTTGTCAAAACCATTATACAAACAAGACTGACATTTGGAAATCATGATGAAGTTGTCTATAAAATTCAAAAGGAATTGAAGAAACTGGTCATTCAAACAAAAATAAGAACAGTAATATCTAATCTAGAGAAGAAGTATGGAAGTAGCGATGCAGAAACATCTCACACTACTATAACCCTAAAATAAGCTAATAACAAATAGAGAAAACCAGCTACTAGTGAAGTTACATCTAAAAGGGAATCTTCAAGTAAGAAAAGACAACACACTTGTACCGAGAAGAGAATCTACAAGAAGAAGTGAAAATTAGCTAACGAAGAATGGACAAAATCAAATAAGGATGCCTATACATAGAAGAAGAATGGTGAAACAAGGTTAGCCTCTTCTATTTATGGTATTGTAAAAGGTATTGTGGACAATGGTATAATTTCTACTATTTTCAAGAGATACACTTTGGCAAGAAGTGAAGATTAGAAGAAGATAGAAGATGTAATTTTGTATCATTTTCATAAATTTTGTAGAATAAGATTAGAAATCCATTCTTTCATCCTTAATGAGTTATATAAAATGATTGATGCTAGATGGAGTGGTGCATTACATTTGGATAGAGAGATTATGGAAAGAACACATATCCAAGTTCAACCTGAGTTGTTCAAAGAAGATGCTAAGATAATTATTACTTCTCACAAGCATAAATCAATATTAAGAGAAGATAATATAGACATATAATGAATGATACATATAGTGTGCATTATGAAACAAATGAAAAAATGATAGACCTACTACAGATAAAGGAGGTAGTAGCCAAAATAGATCAAGTTCATGTAGAATCAAATGAACCAATACAAGGAAATGACACATTTTCTAGAGATCAGATAACTAGGAATATTGTTCTAGACATTCCTAACTTGGTAAAGGAAATTGAAACATTGAATATGAGTCTATACAAAACTGGTGGTGATGAGTTTGAAACTATCGATACAATAGGGAAAGAAGATTCATCCTCACCATTGCCTATGGAAAATATAGAGGAGATGTTTTATAAGAAGAAAGTGGATAAATATGAAGAAATTAAGCAAGATAAGACTCTAAAGAAGATTGAATAAGAACCTGAGACTACAAACAAATTAAGTCTTGTAGTATTTAGTATGAATAAGAGACATAAACCGATGACTACTACATAAGATGAAGAAGATTTATTGATCATCATGTAGAAATATCCAAACTAAAATCAAAGGAGCTGATGAAACTCTCAAAAAAATTAAGTATTTAGGTTGTAAAGAACAAGGAGAAATCAAAGAATAAGGAGACATGAGTATTAAGGAAAGCTAGAGATATCCTAGCTGAGTTATTTTCTGAGGTTACATATGATGAAGATGACAAACTTATTGATCAGATAGACACTCTTTTGAAAGCTATTTTACATTAAGGTCCATATTTTTAGACAGCTGAGGTGAAAAATGGAGAGGGGAACTTAAAAAAATAAGATTATGGGAAAGATGATGGAAAAGATTACTATAGAAAAAAAAAATTATCAGATTTGATAGAGGAAGTAAAGAGTATATTGACTGAGGCAGGTCAACTGATTGTCAAAGTATCTAGGTATTCAAACTTTGTTGGCAAGTTATCAATTTTGTGTAAATGTGATTCACTTTTTGGTTATCATTTATGGAAACACATCTAGGTTTCAAATTTATTCTAGTAAAGATAAATTTTGATGATTCAGAAATCGACTGAGTGTAGAAGCAGAGATACAGAAGTGTTTTGGATGTTGAAGATCAAGATCGATGATTTAGGGAAGGAGAGCTTACAGGAAGACAGTATGGGGTATGTATGACCTCAAACTAAGATTTATTTGGTTTTTTTTGAGTCTATGGTGAATTAAAAAGAATTGAAGACTGACAGACTGCAGCAGAACAACGATACAGAGCATTTGGACACTAGCAAAGATTAAGGGAGTATGACTTGGACTGTAGACAATCGATGTTGTATTTTGGTTGTTGATAAACTCCACATTGAATATGCAAAAGAACTGACTATGCATTTAGTATTTACTATATTAAATGTATTATGTATTGAAGGTTGACTTTGTAATATTTGTAATATTCATATTGAGAGCCAACTTTGTAAAGTTGTGAGATATACATGTAAGATCTTTTTTATAAAGATATATGTTGAAGAGTGGTTAGTTGTATAGTTGGATGAGTTTTTGAGCAACAATTAGAGAAGAGAATGACAGAGATCATTGAAGAACAATAAAGGAACTATCTAAGCACTAGTGTTGCTTGTTTTTGTTCATGACTGAGAACACTTTGTAAACTTGAATTATATTGTAAGAGTTGTAAGCTCAGTTGGCCCCTAACAGGGTGTTGTGAACCTTTAATAGGGTTGTAATTCCTTTAACAAGGAAATGTGCTATGTAATATTCAGCTCCTAACAGGGATAGGTCTCCTTATAGGGACACTACACTTTAGTACATTCTTGTGGGTACCATCCCCACTGGGGTTTTCCCTTGGATAGGCTTTCCTCGAAAACAAAATATGGTGTTATGAGTACTATGTCATTTTCTTATGTTCTTTTCTTTATTGCAAGTTTAGGGTTAATATATAAATGTTTGAATAATTTGATTAAGTGCTATAATACTGATTTAACCCCCCTCTTAGTATTATCCAATCCTAACAATTGGTATCAAGGATTTTGGCCCTTGGAGAGAAAGTCTAACAACTTGAGGGATATCATAATGGGTTTGGACAGTTTGCAAGAAAATTTTGGTGTTGCACTTGAAGACCTTGACAAAGCAAAAGAAGAGAATGGAGAGTTGAGATTCAACATGAGAAGAGCTGAGAAATTCATAAAGAAACTCAATGATCAACTTGAGCTTTCTAGAAATCAAAGACAAGATCTTGTGGTTCAGATAAAAGAGGATTTAGATAAAGACAGTTCAAATCAGGTGAAGCAACTAAAAGAAGAGAATGAAACTATGAAACTTGAAAATGAGACTATGGCTAAAGAAATAAAGGTACAAAAGGATACTAAGAAGAAATTTGAAGAAGATTTAAACACTACATTATATCAAATGAAGAATGAGGCTAACAGCTACAAGAACAAGTATCTGGAAATGGAAAAATACAATCAAATTATAAAAGGTGAACTTGTTGAAGCAAAGAAACACATTGAGAAACTTCACACCAGTAGTGATTTGATTAATGAATAGAGAGACAAACAGAAACCTAAAGATGATATGACTGGTATTGGCTTCAATGAAGCTGAATTTTCAAAGAATCAGGAAGATAAATAAAATGAGAAGATTGATGCCAAGAAACCTTCTATTGAAGAACCTAAAGAGAAGATAAGTCCCTTCAGAGGTAGGTGCTTTGGCTGCAATAGATTTGGACACATGAAGAGAGAAAATAGAGGTAATGCCCCTTTTAGAACCTTTTCTAGCTATTGTTTTAATTGTAATGGATATGGGCACAAGAAAGCAGAATGTAGAAAACCTAATCAATCAAGATATAGACAAGACAATGAATGAGAATCTATAGTGAAACCTACATGCTACAAATGTAATAACATTAGACATAGTGTGAAGTATTAGAAGTTGCAAGTTAATCAAGAAAGAAGACCTCCTATATGTTACAAATGCAATAATCCAAGACATATAGCAAAAGTTTTCGAGTATAATGGATCAGACAACATAAGAGTACCACCTCCTATGAATTCACATAAGAATGGAAATGATATTGGTAAGAGTGTTGCAAATTTGAAGAGTGATTTTGAAAGTTGTTTTAAGAAGGTAGAAGATAGAAACAGTGGTAAGATATGGAAGATCAAAGAAAAAATTGAGACATCAGTTCAGGGAGAGTCGGTAGAGGCTACTAGATCTTCATCTGATGGTAGCAAAGCATAATCGACCTAATTGGCCAATCATGGCCTTATGGGGAGCATAGGATATAGACATCAGAATATATCCTACCCTAAAATTTGTGGATTAATCTCAACCGAGCTTGGATATAAGCTTAGCTAACATCATGAAATATGCATCTAAGAGTGCAACATCAGCCGACACATATTTTTTTTGTGAGATCTAACAGCCGACTGGAAAGTTTTAAGTAAAAGTGAAATTCATAACTTAAACTTGTATAAAGCACCACTTGATGACCTCTTTCTTTACCATTTGACGAAGAGTGAGCTAAAGATAACAACGAGAAAAGAAGTTTAGACTATCCTATATTGGCCGTGCGTGATCGATTGAAGGATAAACTCAGAATTCAATAGAAGAGAGGTATTTATATCATCTAGCGATCGATGCACCTATTATTTTTGATGTTACAAATCGACCTAGGTATAAGTTTAAGAAACATCCATTAAAATCATGTGAAGAGGACACAGAGGGAGCATTTTCCCAAACCTCATATGGTATATTACATGTAGAAGATATTAGGGCTTACATACATTGTAAATATGATATACTGGGAATTTATGATATATCAACTAAGATGTAGTATATGACTGATAATGGAATCATGAGAGAAGAATACAAACACATTGATCAGCTAAGCATAATGAAAATTCTGGATTTATACAAATTTGATGAAGATGAATGGTTCAAAATACTATTAAGTAGGGTTCGTGATTAGTTTATCTAGATTGGTGATCAACCTGTGAAGATTTGTAGTGACCTAATCCATGAAATCACTGGACTGGACAACACCGGAGTCATCCCTATTATGGAGAAACATGTAAAGAAAGAAGTTGAAAACCTAAATCATTCTAAATGGGACAGACAGGCAATGAAAGTAAATTACATCTTTCAGCAAGATGTAAGATTGATTGCGATGATACTTGGGTACAAATTTTACTATAGTAGTAGACCTAACTCAGTATCTACTAGGGTAATCATGATGGCATGGATAATGGTGAAGGAGAATGTAAAGTATAACCTATGTGAAGTTTTGGCACAACAATTCCTTGAGAATGTGAAGCTAGTGAAGAAGGACATAATGAAAACCTTCAAATTTGGTTCATTGTTGATGCATATGTTCATTCATACTGAGCACCAATTTCTTGGCTTCTATCCTAGTGGTTGGAAATCTAGAGTACTTATTGGCATATTGATTTCATAGAGCTAAAAGAGACAGAATGCTACTTGGTTTGATGGTGAACTATTTGGTATGATCAAGATCCTACAAATATGGATAAAAAATAGATACACAATACATGAAGACATTCTTGAGAGTTACAAAGATACAATATGTTTCATGGTTGAAACTGATTGTGTATGCTTTGATGTAGTCATACCAAGAAATAAATGGTGTTATCCCATGGGTTCTAAAGTAAGCTCTAAAGTACTTACCATGCAAGTAGAATATGTCCTTGCATCATAAATTGATACAATAGAGGAAAGATGCCAAGCATATGAGGAAAAGTCAACAAAGCTGAGAGTAGAATAGACTAGAGGTCTGAGGAAGAGAAAATTTGAGAATATTTTACATGAATGCAGAGTAAAAGTGACATTGATAGAAGAGGAACTAAAAAAAGTCAAAAAGAAGATGACAAAAAGATCACTTGGACCAGAAAGTTTAAGTAATGCAGCCCCTCCCACTCCTGAGGTAGTTATAATAGACAATCCATCTCCTCCTCAACAGCAAACAACACAAGCTAAATGCATTACTTCTAGAGTAACAAGATCAAGCATGCAAACATCACCTAAAGAGTAGAGCACAAAAATAGAAGAGAAGAAAGAAAAAAAACACATATGGAAACCTGACCTAGAGATGTTAGAGAAGAGAGCAATAGAACAAGGCAAATTGGTCACAATTGATAAATACTATAAAAGGTATGAAGAAGTAGGCAAGCTTAATATTGAAGACATTGTGATAAAACACTTACTTACTTTCAAGAAGACACTATTAGAAATTGAAGGAAGTATACCCATAGAATTATATGGGAGATTGGAGATAAGAAAACATGTAGCATAGATTGAGGATGATACAATCAAGAACTGAGAAATTGATAACATGTTGCATGTGATATTAGTACAAGAAATGGATAGAATATACAAAGAATTAAAATGTCTATTAAGGACCAAGGTGAGATTATTGAAAATCATGGTGAGCAAGAATGATGAAATCACTAAGGAAATTTAGAAGGCACTAGAGAAGATATTGATGAATACTACTTTTGTTAAGCCCTCACCTCCTAAGACCACTTCACCTACAAAATTGGGAATGGGTGAAAACTCAAAATAAATAGAGACAACTTATAAAAAGAGTGGAGAAACAAATTTCTATGTTTCTGGTGTAGCAGTAACTCATGACAACTCTCAAGATGAAATGGACCCTTTTGTAGGGAATTTGGACACTTCTATAGTGGATGAGGCTGAACATAAAGAGGAAGAAGAACAAAAGAAGGAAGAGGAATAAAAGAAGGAAGAAGAGAAGGAAAAGGAAGAAGAATAGAAGACAGATCAAAAAGAGGATGAAAAGAAAGAGGAAAGATCAGAAAAGAAGGGAGACAAGAAGGCAAAAGTAATTACAAGAGTAATTGATACTGTAAACAAACTGCTTCTTGTACCTATTGTTTTCCAGAACAAATATGACATTGAAAATATGAGAATTACACTTGATGAATTTGATGGGCACTATGAGAACTTATTGAAGATAGCAGAGGAGAAGGCAGAGAAGACATACTCAGAGAAGAAGTTAACAATAGTTTGCAAGTCTATCAAATGGGACTTACGCATTGGGAAAAATTGCTTGACAAATGCAAGGAGATGCATTGGACATGGGAGAAAATTATTTAATGGATGGTTGTGAAACATCTTCACAATCCACAACATAGTTAGAAAAAGAAGGCACAAGTATTTTGGCTAAACTTGGTGTATTAGATAATGAGAAAGGGAGAGTACTGATAAGATTTAATTTGCTAAAGAGCTTTATCACTCCTAAGTTATCAATACTTGAGGTTCATCTCTTAGACTTGGAGAAAGTAAAACATTCATTGGATAAATCTATGCCCACAGACTTGAAAGAAGTTGAGACCACATCATTTTCACTTAATGTATTAATTAACATTAGCCAAATTTTGTTCAAAATATGGACTGCAGAAGTGAAGATCTTTGAAGATTCCTTTTTGGATATTCTGAAACTGGTGAGCAAGCACTAAAATCTATTGTTTTATATGCACCTTTGTCATTGTTGTCAAAGGGGGAGAAGATATATATATATATATATATATATATATATATATATATATATATGAGAATAAAATAAAATAGAAAAGAAAAAGAAAGGAATATTATAGAGGAGACATATTTGTTGGAACACTTATTCCTTTTTTTGTTAAGTGTTGCCATCAATGCCAAAGGGGGAGATTGTTGGAAAGTGATCAATTTTTTGTAAATGTGATTTATTTTTTGGTTGTCATTTATGGAAACACATCTGGGTTTTAGATCGATTCCAGTAAAGATAAGTTTTGATGATTCAAAAATTGACTAAGTGTAGAAGCATAGATACATAAGTGTTTTGGATGTCAAATATCGAGATTGATGGTTTAGGGAAAGTGAGCTTAGAGGAAGATAGTGTGGGGTATGTATGACCTCCAACTAAGATCGATTTGGTTTTGGTTGAGTCTACATTGAGTTAGAAAGAATTAAAGACAGACAGGCTATAGCAGAACAGTGATACAGAGCAGTTGGACAGTAGCAAAGATTGAGGGAGTATAACTTGGACTCCAGACAATTGAAGTTGTATTTTGGTTGTTGATAACCTCCACATTGACTATGAAAGAGTGTTGACTATGCATTTATTATTTACTATATTAAATATATTTTTTATTGAACATCGACTTTGTAATATTTGTAATATTCATATTGAGAGCCGACTTTGTAAAGTTGTGAGATATATATGTAAGATCTTTTTGATAAAGATATATGTTTAAGAGTGGTTAGTTGGATAGTTGGATGAGTTTTTGAGTGAATAGAAGAGCAGAGAATGACAGAGAGAATTGAAGTACAATAAAGGAACTATCTAAGCACCAGTGTTGCTTGCTTCTTTTCATGACTGAGAACACTTTGTAAACCTGAATTATATTGTAAGAGTTGTAAGCTCAATTGGACCCTAACAGGGTGTTGTGAACCTTTAATAGGGTTGTAATTCCTTTAACAACAAAATTTGCTATGTAATATTCAGCTCCTGACAGGGCTAGGTCTCCTTAGAGGGACATTATACCTTAGTACATGCTTGTGGGTACCATCCCCACCTGGGTTTTCACTTTGCCAGGGTTTCCTTGAAAACAAAATATCGTGTTATGAGTACTGTGTCATTTTCTTATATTCTTTTCTTTATTGCAAGTTTATGGTTAATATATAAATGGTTGAAGAATTTCATTAAGTGCTATAATACTCATTCACCCCCCTCCCTCTCAATATTATCCAATCCTAACAGCATGGAAGGAATTGAAGAACTTAAGCAATAAACTTGATCCACTATCAAGTTCATTCATAACTTACAATAATCAAGTAAAGAAAATCAACAACAAGGTTAAGTAGATTCAAAGTGAGCAAGAGAAGATAATGATCACTCTAATAGAACTTCAATCCACCTTATCTCTTATAGTAGAAGTGATTCAACTAAATGTGAAAATCAAAGAATCTATATTTTCCTTACCAGACATGAACACTTTAGATAGCATAGAAGAGGTGGACTCGAGTTTAATTGAGAAACTCAATTCTATGGGTTACTTACAGAAGTTGTGGGGAACAACCTTGAGCTTGGCAAAGATTCACTTCAAGGTAATTTTTAATAGGATGTAAGTAAGATTATATATGTGTGTGTGTGTGTGTGTGTGTGTGTGTGTGTGTGTATGTATATGTATATGTATGTATATATATATATATGTATATGTATATATATATATCTGTA
>MU223927.1:1276423-1332204 GCA_018584345.1 Thuja plicata | reverse complement strand
TATATATATATATTGTAATTATTTGTGTCTTTTTCATTGTTGTCAAAGGGGGAGTATATGTAAGGGGGAGTCTATGGCTGGTTAAGAATGCATATGTAGATATAGGGAGTCATAAGTTGATATTATGATTGCATGGCTGTAAGAATATGTTTGATTTATTATATGTTTTCCATCAATGCCAAAGGGGGAGATTGGTGGTATTTTTTTACTATGTTGAGAGATTGTTAGTTGGTTGTCATTCTTGTCAACTAAGCTAGAAAAAGTCCTTATATACAATAGTTAAAGTGAATATCCATTCGGTAAGAAGGCCATACTGAAATTTGGTTATATCCAGAAGCTCAGTAGACTATACATAGATTAATTTTGTGGCAGTCATGGTACACACAATATTCAGAGGAGTCACAAAATTTTCTTCAACTAGTATACATTGAAAAGGGTTCCAACGACAACTTATTTTGTTGAGTGGTGATAGAGTTTTGAGTGTGACAGACACTAAGATAGGTAGGAATCTTTTGTTCTTAATCAAATAGTCAGTAGATCATAGATCGGTGAGTGGGAAAGTATATGGGATAATTTATAATTATTTGAGGACATGAAATAAAGGTTATACATCCAATGTATGGGTACTTAGGAGATTGATGCAAGTATTTAAGAGAGATTTTGGGTGTTGCATTGGAGGAGTCAAAATGTGTTTGACTACCTTGGAGATATAAACTATTAGATCTTATCCTCACCTAACACAGTGATGTTAAATCATTTCTTTCATCAAGATTATCAATTTCACACATTTTACTATCTCAGGTAAGTAATTTGAAGATCAATTTTAAGGAGGTGCAAGTTGTTTATATAAGCAGACTGTTCATAATTAAAAAAATGAGAATATTGTTATTGAAGAGTTTTTTTTGGGTGATAAGGGTATTATGATTTCAAGTTGAAGGTGAGATCTAAGAAGAGAGAGAAGAGAGCAGTTACAAAGTATAGAGGCACATAGTATAAAGAACTTATAAGATCTATTAAGCAATTAGTGATATATCAAGATCACTTATCTTGTTGTTTCCTAATATTGCAACAAGAAAAACCCCTTAACCAGGAGAACTCTAACAAGTTCTTTTGTAAATCCTTCACAATGTGACTTCTTTATTAAGGTTTTAAATCCTCTAGCAAGGTAGATCATATCTTATCTTATTGTACTCCTAAAAATCTACTAGTGACTTTTAACAAGGTGAACCCTCAGAAAGCGTATTTGTAGCTTCTAACAGGGAAAACTCATATATACTGTAGTATTGGGCTTGTGGGTGTTATATCCAGCATGGTTTTTTTTCTCTCTTACAAGGGTTTCCAAATGAAAAATATAAGTTTTATGTGTGATGAGTTTTTGGATGCTTGATAATACTTTCTTTCAGATATTTGCTTCAATTATTTGCTTTATAGTTTGGAAAGTATTTTAGTAGTTATTTGGTTTAGTGTTTGAATTAGCTCATTATTTGTTTGTACTGATTCACCCCCTCCTCTAAGTACCTATTATTTATTAAATTACTATAAGATCATTGGTCATTTTTGGTGATAAGTCTAATAGATTGGGAAAATATCAACTCCTATAGAAGAGTGTAGGTATGAGATGGAAATTGATAATGCAAACAAGATTATCAGGGAGCTAAAAGAAAAGATGGGAGACTCTCTTGCAAAGAGTAGAGAACTTGTTGATCAACTAAGTGAGAGTCAAGACTACATAGAAAAATTGTCTAAACAAAGTATATCTAAAGAATTTGAAGAAGTGGTGAATATGTGGGAAAACAACAAGAAGCTTAAAGAAAATATGGCTAATCTGAGAAGGGACCTTGAAAGTTAGTCTTCCAGGATGTGTGAAGATCTAGAAGAGAAAAGGAGTGCAGAAGCTGTCAAGAAAGTTGTTGATGATTCCCTAAAATAAAAAGGTGAAGAGCTTTCCAAACTAAAAAAGAATTTACCCTCTATCATAATAAAATGCAGGATACTGCTATAGAGAACCTTCAAGTATTAGTTGAGAATGAAAGACTTAGGAAGATGAATGAATCATTGAGGAAATAACTAGAAAGTTAGAAAGAAGAAAATGAAAAACTTAGAAAATACAATGAATGCTCACAAAAATCTTGATGAAAAAAATAAGAGTCGAAGAAGACATAAAGATACAACTAGTTAAGATCATTTAGGAGAAGGAACATTCAAAGTTGGAGAGTCCTCTAAAGATTAACCTAAGGAGGCACAAAAGATCAAAATTTAGGTGCAATCAAATCAGGTAAGAAACCTAACAAACCTACTTGCTATAAATGTGGAAAGCTTGGTCATACTGAAATTTTTTGTAGAAGCATATCGATGAATAAACCTTACACTTTGAATGGTTATTATTACAATTGTTACAATTATGGTCGTGCTTCATATCAATGTAGATCTTGGAGTAGATCTAGCAATCATTCAAGTGGTGGTAACTTTGATAGATATTGTTTTTATTGCAAAAATTATGGACATAAAGCTAAAAATTATAGGTCAAGAGTATGTGCACCTAGGTAATCTATTCCATCGATGAATGATATTAGAAGGGAAAGAAAATTAAACACTACATTTTTGTATTTGGTAACCATGGACACCTAGCAATAAACTACAAAATGAGAACTATGAGAGGTAATGCTAGTCCTTTGAAGTCAATTTGTATGGTATGTTTTGTCTGTTATAAGATAGTTCATCTGGTTAAATATTCTACGTTTAACAACCAATATCCTCACCAGTGAGAAGATGGAAAAGGAAATTAGGCTTCTAATATTGAAAAATTTAGGAGTGATATGAAGAGGACATGGGTGAAGAAAGGTGAACTTAATTCCTCTGAGTTGACTGAGAATTCCACAAGTTCAGGAAATGTGAAGGTTCTATCGGTAAACTAAGAACATTATTTTCTTAGGGGGAATAGTTAAAGCCAAATCTAATACCAATCCTATAGATTCCAAAGTGAAAAAGATCTATATTCAAATTATGGTGTAAGTTTCAATGATTTTGTATTTGAGATTGTGTATAGACTGCTCTGAGATTTCAAGGTCAATATCTATTTGATAGCGGTTATCATTGTGGGTTGAGAACCAACCGGTGGATAAGTGTTAACCAATGATATGACACTATCCCTACGATTGATGTATGAAATTTCTATTTCAGTAATGATCTATAAAGGGAGAAGTAATTTATTTTCACACTCTTACTTTCAATTGAGAATTCGAGAGCTATCTTGATCTAGTGTGTACAAAAGGTTGTATTGGTGATTGAGATGTTGAGTTAGCTTCATATCAATTTTTTTTGAAACACTATCCTATGTATTGTAAGATATCATTTTAGTATGTGGTTAGAATTGTGTGTTGTTATAGTTGGTGGTAATAGAAAAAAAAATTGATGCACAAGTTTTGGTGAACATTTTTTAGGAACCTCAACCTGTATTAAAACTACATCCAAGGAAAACAATTGAGATTGATATACTTGGTTCCCTATCCACTATTCCTTGTGGTGTAATTCTTATTGAAGATGTTTGGTCATATATCCATTATAGAATTGAAGAATTGGGAGTTAAAGCAATCCAGAAAGAATATAAGGGTATGTGTATCAATGGAAAGATGAAATTTGAGCACAAACATCTATAGGAAAAGGGGTTGACTTATGCTATGGAGATTCCTACCAAATTCCATCCCGATTAGATTTATTATGTGTATTTGTATCTCCTAACAAAAAAACTTATATACTAAATTATTGGGCTTGTGGGTGTCATCCCCACCATAGTTTTTCCTTCTTACAAGGGTTTCCATGTGAAAAATATCAGTATTATGTTTCATGCATTTGTGGATGCTTGATATTAATTTATTTTATATATTTGCATGAGTTATTTACTTTATAGTTTTAGAAAGTATATTAGCAATTATTTTGTTTAGTGGTTCAATTAGTTCATTATTTTTTTGTACCAAATCAGCCCCATCTCAGTACCTATTATTTCTACACTTTGTCCTAATTTTTGTGTATTTTGGCATACATATGCACACTTGAACTCTCTTTGTGCATAGTTTTTCTAAAACATGACAATTTTGGATGGGTCTCTAAAATAGATAAAAATGAGAAAGTTCAATTTATTGAGAAAGAAATATAAGAAAGATCCATTTGAGATAACCTTGATTCCCTTCTGTGAAACCCTTTAAATAGTCTCTTAAAATCATAAAAATTTCGGAAATCAGCCTCAAACAAAGATAGGTCCTTGTGGAAAGTGAAGGAAAATATCATAGAAATAATTTCTAATATATCTAACTTCATTCTATAAAGTATAAAATGCATCAAAAGAATAGTTGTAACCATAGAGACATCCAAGAAGAATTGAATTCATTATATAATAAAGCCTTATATATCAAGAAATTCAAACAAGATAGTAGTGTAATAGGTACAACACATATTATTCATATAATCAACAGAAGATCTCTTACAGGCTAAATCCTACCTGGATTCTTGTAGATATGATGAATAGAAGAAGGAAAGGGATATCTAATAAATCCAATAATGATATCCAATAAGATTCTATGCACTCCATGGTCATCGAGGACAAGAGGATCCCTGGAAAAAAATAACTTTCTCTTGTTCCTTCCAATTCTTAGGTTATATCTCATGATATTTTTTGTTTTAAAACTCTCTCCTTAAATATATAAATGTAGCTCAAATTTAAAATTTCAGCCTCCCCTGTAATATATCACCCTCAAAACCCATCTTGAAAGAAAGAAATTTATTTCTATATATTACGCTTGAAGGAAGCTTGTATGGGAACAACCATTCTTACAACCAACTATCATAACTATTGGTAATTAATACAAATATTATTATATTGGTTATTTCCTAAACATTTTTTTTATTTACTAATTTATTAATTTATTATTACATAACTAAATTAATTATTAAAATACTAACAGTAATATCTTTGACCCCCTTTATAATATAATGTATGAAACAAACCTAATTTTATTAAACTATTATTTATATAATTAATTCTTGTTACATATACATTCGAATAGTACCATTAGCTATTTACCCTTTATAATATTAAAAATTAACAATATTAAAATACCATCTACATAACACTTAACCATGGGATAATATGTATGCACTATATTACTATTCAAATTTGTGTGTGTGTGTGTGTGTGTGTGTGTGTGAATCACAACATATAATATATACTTACTATATGATATATTTCTTAGATAGACTAATAACACATTCCTCATAATAAATTAATTTACAAAAGAGGTCATAACAAGAAACTATAAATACATCAAGATAACTACAGGATCAAACAAGGTGAATCTACAGTTAACAAGGTAAATCAAAGATCAACTAAGAGTCATCTCTAGAAGAAAAAATAAATTAAATGAATTAAAAAATAATACAACCAAATAAATATAAGGCACCATAATACACTATCCACAACTATGCCCAACTAGGCAGTGTGAATCTGGGTTTGTCACTCTGACAGTACACTAACAAGGTAGGAACCCCAATGTTCATGAATTGGATAATGGAAAAGGAAGAATCATGTACGGACCTTGGTACTATTTGTGCAACAAAAACCATTGGTAATTTGAGGGAACAATTAGACCTATGGAGCTAGGTGAAGTCGATGCCCAATACATATGAACCTACATCTCAAAGTGAGTGTACATGTCCATATATAGAGAATACAATGAAAACATTGATAGGGGTCAAGACATTATGTGGACGTCACTAGGTGGGTAACTACAACTTAACCCCTAGCCATACATGAAAAGTATAGATAGAAGCACATATGTAAGAACCTAGTATGTAAGGTATTATTAAAAAAATATACAGTAAGGGTCAGATCAAATCCATACTAGAATCCATCATATGATATTGGTTATTCCCTTAGTAAAAATCAATAATTAAAGAGATGATAATAGTTGAACAAAAATCATGACAATGTAAATCAAAATCAAAATATATAAAGAGCCTAATCGTTAAGGAGACCTTGAAACCATATTAAATAATATTTATATATTAATTCAATATATAAGCATCAAAGTATCATGCTCAACCCTCTAGTCACTATAAATAACTTATCCAAGGGTAACCATAATCCTTTCTAAGGAGAACCTCAAATAGTGAGCATATAGAAAAACATAGATCAATCAGATGACCACATAACATTAAGCTCCTGAGACTATCATTAATACATGAGTAAAGATGAATACATACAAAGGAATAAATTATGATCAATATGTCAGAAAATATTTACCATTGTCAAGGATATATTAAAAAATTTATTATAGACATAATATAATAGATTAGGAAAGAACCTCAAGAAGAATCACACTTTTATCAACAACAATCAAAGGATAAAAGTACCTACATCATTCCCTAAATTCCAACAAACATAACTGTATCATATAAAATGGTGAGTAATGGTAGTGAAGATCACTCACCAAAGTATATGTTATATTTAGGAAGATCTAAGATCTTGGAAGAAAGGAAACCCGACTAGGCCAAGGTAATATGTTGATTTGTGATCTTCATAATGTAGGGTCTTGGATATGTCTTTCTTTCCCCAAGAGGACTCATAAATGATATGTAAGGTTGGAATCCAATATATGGAAATAAGTTATATGAAATGAAAAAGAGGAAAATTTACTCACCTTGAATACTAGAAGAGGATGCAAGTTTAAATATCCAAATGAATTTTCAAAGAGTGTCAATAACCAGAATGAAGTTCCACCTAGAATCAAGAAGTTGCAGACTACAAACTATAAAAATTTGAAGGTCCTAGGAACATATTGACTTGGAGGGGATAGGTCAACCTCAACCTGTACTTGGATCCAAAAATAGGAATTACATTATGAAAATATGGATTCTATCTTCCCAGATCTATCACTATAAAAGGGTATATAATAGGGGGTATAGGTTGAATTTGACCTCTACCTAAAAGTGTCTAAATTCATGTAAAAATATAGATTGAGAAAATTCTATGAAGAGGGTTCTTGGATCTTCAACTAAATCTGTGAATATGAGTCTCCACCTGCACATCAAAGAGAGGGGAAATTATTGTGGGAAAGGGGGCTTGGCTTTGTCAAGCCCTGTTTAGGAATTAACATTGAATTTAAATAAAGGAAATGAAATTAAAACATGCAATAATGGTTAAATCTAAAAATGAAAAGGTATCATACCAATATAGATGCAATTGTGCTTAGTATGTGATCAATTATGTTGAAGCAATAGTCTTGACTTAACACAAAAACTAAAAGGAAATAATGTAAGACAAAACCTCATGTAGTAGATTCTTATAATTTACCTCAATGTAGGATTAAAGAGGAAGAAGAAGACTTGATGAGTGTAGAACTCCTCCTTTGATGACCAACTCCTCTTTCCTCCATGAAGCTAGATCTATTGAAGGAAATCCATGCTTGATTAAATGAATGGATAAATACTGGCTTGAACTCTTTGAATGCTTGTACTTGATTTCTTGAGAGATATTTCTTATCAAA
The DNA here is from genome assembly GCA_018584345.1 of Thuja plicata. Lineage (NCBI taxonomy): Eukaryota > Viridiplantae > Streptophyta > Pinopsida > Cupressales > Cupressaceae > Thuja > Thuja plicata. Next base: position 1,324,666 of record MU223927.1, on the reverse strand, counting down.
TGCATGATTGTAGATTGAATGCAGATGATCAAATGAAGTGAGATGGCCTCCTTTGTACCAATTTTGGGCATCAAAATTAAAAGGCTCGACTACACTAGGTGGTAAAAGGTCAATCCTTTGCATCAGGCTCGAGAGCCAATCAAAAATTAACTCCTAAGATATATGTCAAGGTTGACATATACTAGGGATTGTGAATTTCAAGATAAAACTTCCATATCCCAAGCACTATTAACGGCTTCAAGGGAAAAGTGATGAAATAAGCTGCAAATTGATCAGAAAGGCATTTAAATCTCAGAGGGAAATAAATTTTTTCATTGGAGGAATAAATGGGAAATCATGCATATAAATTTGGGCCAACATATATTTTTGTGCAAGATTGGAGGATTAAAGAGGAACTTGATTTAAATTATGTATACAATAAATTCAATATGAAGTCCTAATGTAAGAATCACAATAGGGGGGGATAAAATGGTCCCAAAAAGTTTATAAAAGTAAGTACTTAATTTTTAGGAGGGTAAATTTATCCCACAAATGAGAGAGAGAGAGAGAGAGAGAGAGAGAGAGAGAGAGAGAGAGAGAGAGAGAGAGAGAGAGAGAGAGAGAGAGAGAGAGAGAGATGATTACCTTTCCCAGTAAGATTTGTGTCCCTTACTTTGAACCACAAAAATATACAATTTAAATGGTCTGGCAGGTTTATGTGTCATGCTACTCTATTCTATAAAAAACCTTGCACCTTATGGAAGATTTACCTACATTTGTATTTGTGTGTACCTCATGAATAGATTAAGGATCTATTGTATCGATACGGATTCATTTTTCTGTGCACTCCACAAATCAATCAATCTATCACCATAAGGATTAGTTTGTGCATATATGCCATGATAGGTCAAATGGTATAGCAACTTATGTTATGCTAGTCAACCAATCCTAAATCTATGAAAAGGGGAGAGTAAATAGCACTAGAAAGTTGTGTTATTCTATTTTACTCTACATTTCATGCCTAAAAAGAACAAAAATATTTTCAATAAGTAGGCTATGTATGCCCCCTTGTAAGATGGAAAAGTAAGTACTATTTTGTCATCTTAATTTAAAGAAAAACAAGGATGAAACACTTTTAATAGAAAGACAATATCCACAAGCAATACCGAGTCCAAACCAAAGATGTGATAGCTCCTATGAGGTCATGGAAGGGACAAATGTAAAGAGATACCATGCAATAAATATGAAAAGGGATCCTTGAGAAGAAAGACACATTGTTTAGTCTCAAAGGTGAGGAAATTATTTACCATGGAAACCGAATTGAAAAAAATTAACAAGGTTATAATCAAGGATGTGTATCCTTAATGTAAACCAAAATTTCTATGTAAGATTGGATGTAACATGAGAGATAAATAGCACTTTTCTAAGTGAAAACTGGATCCTTGAAGAAGAATGAGAGAGATTCATAGAATACCCTGTTAGGTCTGTTAAATTTTCTATTTCAATGAAGTTCCACTGGAATTTTTATGCATGTTTTTTGGGCCTGGTTTTTAAACCCTTCAAGACATCCTTAAACCCTTGGTTTATTTTGGTTAAAAACCCTAAGTCTTATGCATTTCTTATAAAACATCGTTACCTTTATGAACGACTTAAAAATCTTAAGTCTCATGTCCTTTAAGTCATCATCATCGGGGCCATATTTATTATTCCCTAAGTCCTAGCGTTGTTTAATTTTTCCCAAGTATTAATATCCCTGACGTACTTTATGCTTTTCATATGTTGAGTAGATTCATTTTCATCCAAGGTTTGGTGCGATCCCTTAATCACAAGACGTAGTTAGGTTATCCATTGAGGCATCACATCATGATGCCAAGTGTCCCTCCTTCAAAAGATAGAAAAAAATATAATACACCATAAAATCCCTTTTGATCCATTGTTTGGCATTATTCCATAATCGACAAGTGCACAATAGTTAAACCATTGAGAAAACGTGACCGAGAACAATGTGGAAAGTGGTCGAGCTTACAAAAAGTTTTAAAGATCCATCAGATTTGATTTGATCATGCAGTTTGAGTGATTCAACTATGCCAAAGATGTAGTTCATTTATTAATCATAGGATCACACCTTTGCACCACGTAGAGGTAAATGGGACTAAGGATGTTGGGTTACCAAGGTATTTTATGGATGGTTAGATCATTCTGATATAACAGATGGCGCTTTACTACTGAGAAATGATGCATGAAGATTATCCTTCAAGGGTTCACACTTTGGCACCACGTAGTCATTGGCAAGACTGAGTTATGACTTCAGTTAGGTTATCATGTGATCAGATCAAGGAAGATCTAACAGTGCAGGTAAATCTGCAAAGGAAAGATGACTAATGTTTATTCATCAAGGGATCATGTTGTGATGTCAAGTGTCCTATTGAGGTCAAAGATGAAGGAAAGTTGATGGAACAATCATATATATTTTCATTGCATGGTGTGCGTCATCCCATGGATGTAAAGTGATCAAAAATTGTCCATCGTGTGTTTGAGATAGGAGGACATGTAGAAAGGTGGCCAAGCTAATGAATGTTATTCTACAATTAAATGTATCTTTATCATGTACTTGGAAAATTGCCTGGAAATAAAGATGATGGTTTTTTATTCATCGAGGCATCACAACAACTTGCTATGTTGCATCTCAAATCTTGGTCAGTGCTAAAAGCAAGGTTAAAGATAAATCAGATCAAATTTTATTAGACGTAAATGGTAAGCCTCAAACAAAAGGTGATCAGGAGATATTTTTAGTGGAATTAGGACTTGGTGACCCATGTCCAACCTACATCATTGGCTCATAGGTAACTTAAAAGGAAATCTAGAACTATGTTTTAAAGTTGCTAAAGGGTTCAATCTTTACCAACGATGGTGATTTCCATGATAACCTCAAGTCATTGCAACCAATTTTCAAAATTTTAAATTGGTTTCATCAGGGTTTCAAAGTAGTGGAATCTATCTTATACAAAAGATCAATAAATTTATCAATATGATCTTCTAGGTCACATTTATGTAGTGCCAAGATGTTGATAGGGTGGAGATTTACTGGCTTGAAGTTCCTCTATATTGTGAAGTGATGTTGTGGGGTTTCAGATCAGAGATGCAAATAAGTTGTAATGTTTAGACAATGCCTTGTCTCCTCTGCATTTATGTTGGGTTTTCTTCAAAGTCCTAGTGGTTGGAAATTAGACTTCATGAGAGGATTTTTCTCCAACATCCTGAAGTTAATGGTTGCTACAAATCAGATTGCACAAGATGGAGTGAAGAAGAATGGGTTTCAACTTGCTGAAAGAACAATTTAATGGTTGGAGAAGTTATTGCTTTTTATTTTGGTTGTTTTCCCTAGCCCTAAAAGATCTGAGGCTTGTTTCAATCCCTATTTTCTCTAAATGGATTTCCAAGATCATTTTGTAAGGGCTGGAGAATTACAAAAGTATAGAAAAACATTAGGTTTCATGCTTGTTTCAAGTCAGGGATATAGTAAACATGTTTTTAAACTGTATTAATGAAGAATTGAAATTTTAATCATCTTTTTCATATTATTGAATGGTGTATTTCATAAATTAATTTGATACAACAACTTGATTCATCATACTTAATATAAGCCTTCTTAGATTTAAGTCTCTCCTTGGTGTTTATCTTTTGAGTTGTGAGTATTCTGACTTATTGCATAGAATTTGTCTATGTATATGTTGGTATTCCTTAGCTTTTGTCTAGGATCATATCAAATGCTTTAGATATGACATAAGATCTTTTTTTTTCTCTACACAATGATATTGTAAGAAGTGTATGGTCTAGGTTACTTGTGTTTATTATTATTCAATCTTTGCCAAGTAGTTTGGTTTTAGTTTTTTGTATTTGCATTGAGGGATTGCCCAATAGATAAGGCACTGATCAAGAACTAGTACATTCTATTGAGATAAATATTTGATTGGGTTTGGCTATATTCTACCCATTTTAAACATAAAAACCATCTTAATGTTATTTCATGTTTTATGGTTGTTAGTTGTATGTCCTTCATGGTAATGGAAAGTCAATAAATGTTTGGTTAACATTTAGTACTTTATTACCATTATTTGTTGTTTAAAATCAAGAATTATAAGGAGTTGTAAAGAGTTGTATGCTGAATTGGATTAGGTGTACCCACCTTGGTTTTGCAGAGCTAGAAGTGTAGAGGGAAGTCTTGTCCCTATAGTTGGTCCAGTTACCTTAATATTTTCTAGATTTGGAGCTAACCACTCTTAAAGTCAATCTTAAGGTATATTGGTAGCTTTCAAAGCATAAAAGTTTTCAAACACCAACAAAATTTCAAAGCATAAACATTTTCAAACACCAAAAAAATGGTGACTCCACTGGGGATATTTACTATATTGTCATAAATGATCAGTAAGTTGATCATTGGAAGCATAGATTTACTCTTTTTTATCTCCTTAATTTTATCCTTTGTTTTGTGAGTTTCCTTATTGCAGTATTAATATAAGTTGAGTGTTGTATTTTCACAACTTGTTCTGGGTGGTGACTCTGAGAAATCTCTTCAACCATGGAAAGTAACAAATATTATTTTGGGTGGCATGTTTTATGAGAAACTAGGGTTTTAGTGCTTTATCTTTCTTAGTTACTGGTAGGTTTCTATTTTTGGGCTGCTGGTTTTAAAGCCAAATCTTTTATAGTGTTGAGTGTATAAGGTTTAGGGGCCCCTTCAAAACCTAGTTTTGCAACCCTGTGTTGGCCTATTCTATTTGATTGGCTCTGTCCTTTCAGTCTAGGCTCTCTTTCTGATATTTCTCTATATTCTGGGTTTCAGGCTCCCTTTAAAACATGTTTTACTCAATCAAAAACAAATATTATTTTATACACACTTTCTCAATATGATTAATAGAAATACTAGATCTTGGGTGAGAAGGCATATTGAAGACAAATTGGAAGATGGGTTTCCAACTATCGCTAAAGTTGTTCAGCCAAGGAAAGGAAGGAATAATGAAGTGTCCTTCAAAATGAGAGACAAGAGGAGAACACTAGAGTTGAAGAGCCAATCCAATGCAACCATGAAGGAAATGCATCAGAATATGAAGAGGTTTTAGATTTGGGATTAGGTGCATATGAATACTTTCATTCTCCTAGTGTGAGAGAGGTTTCAGAATCTGACATCACCCTCCCAAATTCTTAAAGTATGGCTAAACAAATTGTTGAGTTGGAAAGGAGAATGCAGAAGAAGATTTCTATCAGATAAAAAAAAGAAAAGGAAAGAGAAAATAAGATCAGACTAGGTTTGATCAAATAAATAGGCAATTTATGAAGCTAGAGGAAATGAACTATGTTGGAGAACCTGAAAGGGTTGAAGAGGAACCTGTCATCCACCAGTTTTTTTCCACTCAGGACCCTAAGAATAAGGGAAAGCAAAGGATGAGAGGAGTTCAAATAAATTAACCTATGAGTCACAAGGTTCCAATGGATCCAATGTCTAAATTGGACAGTGATATTAAGAGGGCTAGAATGCAGAAAGAAATTATAGCTAAAGATCTTGAGAAAGCAAAATTGGAAGCTATTTCTTTAGAGATGAAGAAGAAGGTTGATTTTCTCAGCTAATCTACTAGGCTTTCTCATGCTAGTGCATAGGTATCTGCAACATCAAATGCTAGGGAATCTAGTTATCAAATTTATAATCCATTTCAAAGGAGACCAACCCATGCAGAAAGGTACACACAATTTTGTTTTCTTGGTATTTTTGGTTATCCTAATGCAGTCCCAAATGAAATCAGATATAGACTTCCCACATTTTTTGGAAATAATGTTATTACTTTTGAGGAGCATTTAAATAAGTTTATTGATATGATGGATTACTATGAGATTGTACATGATGATGTATTGACGAAATTTTTTGTCTAGTCTCTCGTTGAGGATGCTAGTGACTAATTTAGAGGGTTACTTTATGATTATGTTGGTTCTGTGGATGAACTACAAGATTTATTTAAGGAGAAATATGGTGACAAGAAAAATTATGGATTCATGTTGAATGAGATCAATAACATCAAGAAAAATCCAAAAGAGAATGTTGTTGAATTCAACATAAGATTTCAAAGGGCCATGCATAAACTTTTCCAAGTTATGAGGCTTGATGATAAGGTGTGTCTTGCCATCTATCTAAATTTTTTTGATTTTAAAATGGGATATCTTCTTAGAGAAATTAATCCTAAAAGCATCAGATAAGATTGTAAAAGAGTTGTTAACATTAAGACTAATCAAAGAACGTTAGGAAAATTGGGTTGAAGGGAAGAATGGAAGCCTTCTAGGAAAGAATCAGATAGGCCTTCTAACATGAAGCCTAAAGAGGAGGTTAATATGAAGTAGATTATAAATGCCATAAAATATTTGAAGCATGGAGAGAATAGGAATAGTAGGGTTCCCAATAATGATAAGCCATCCTTTGGTAATTTTAATAGGCAACCAAGGATGAAAAATTACCCATATACCACCCAATGGAAGGATGGGAAACCTATTCTCCCACAAAGGAAAGACAAGCCTGATAATATGATTCTTGGACCTCTACAAAGAAGCTATTTTAATGTATGTGATAATGTTTCATTGTGTACAACTTGTCAATCCCCACACAATTCTGACTATTGTGTTGTTTCTTTGAATATAACTGCAAATGAAGCACAACAAGAGGGGGAAGAAGAAGATGAATTGTATCATGAAATTGGTTTTGTAATGACCTTTTCACACTTAAGGGGTGAAGAGGAATTTGATAATGAAATTGAAAACCAAGATATGGTTCCATCTGATGAAAAAGAGGTATAAATTGATGACATAATGTGTAATGCTTAAAGGGGGTAAGGAGCCTATTATATTAAGAAGACCTTGCGATGAAGAGATTTAACAAATAACATCAAACATTGTTACTCAAGAAAGAAGTAATTATAATTAGAGAAATAGGTCAGTTGGTAGTGTTTATGGAAAAACAGCTAGTATTTTTATTAAGGAAAACAAAGTAGACACTAAGAAGACATAATAAGAGGAAAAAATTGTTGAGGGTGTCAAAATAATAATGGTTAGGAAAGATGATTAATCAAATAGTCCAATTGTTGTCTAGGAGTTATTGAAATGTCACTTTTTCTAAAATAATTTTATTTCTATGGTAATTGGACTCAAAGTGGTATAAAAAAATACATTTAATAGACATTTCCAATTGGAAAACTTAAACAACTTATCTAACTTAGCTAGAATGAATCTAGCTAGACTATATGTTTGATCAAAATTAGTTTTTAGTTAGAAATACTAAAATTTAGTTGTGCTGATAAGATAGTCTAAAAGGTGAAAAATTATTGTACTTTTACCCAACTAGAAATAATCTTGAATTGCTAGTTCATGGATAGTTCTTGAAGTTCTACTTCTCTTTAAGTTCTCAAATCCATGAGTAGTAAGTTTTTACATATTCCTTGTTTTAGTTGTCTGTTGTAGGTTGGTTTACTTTCTGTTAGTGATTTGTTTCTCCCTAAGATCCTAGAATCTTTCTATGGTTACAAGAGACATACAACCCTAGTCAGAGCCATTGTTAGGTATATTAAATTTTCTATTTTAATGAACAACCTCTGGCATTTTTCTAGAAATTTTTTGGGCCTGGTTCTTAAACCCTTCAATCCATCCTTAAGCCCTTGGTTCATTTTGGTAAAAAAACCTAAGTCTCATGCATTTCTTATAAAATTTCATTACCTTTTTGAACCACTTAAAACACTTAAATCTCATGTCCTTTAAGTCATGATTGGCGGGGCCATCTTTATTATTCGCTAAGTCTTTGCAGGGTTTAATTTTTCCGAATTCTTAATATTCCCAACATACTTTATGCTTTGCATCTATCAACTAACTTCCATTTCATCTGACAGTTGGCATGATCCCTTAATTGTGAGATGCAACTCCTTTATCCATTGGTGGGTCATGTTGTGATGCCAAGTGTCCCTCCTTCACTAGTTAGAGGCAAATATCTTACACTATTAGATCCCTTTTGATCCATTGGTTGGCATTATTCCATAATCGACAAGTGAATGCTAGTTAAACCATGGCGAGAATGCAATCGAGTGCCACATGGAAAGTGGTCGGGCTTACTAAAAGTTTTAAAGATCCATTAGATCTATTTTGATCATGCAGTTCATGTGATTCCTCTATGACGAAGATGCAGTCCATTTATTAATCACGAGATCACACCCTGGCACCACATGGAGATAAATGGGACCAAGGATGTCGGGTTACAAAGATAGTTTTTGAAAAGTTAGATCTTTCTAATCTAATGGATGGCACTTTACTACTGAGAAAAGATGCATGAAGATTAGTATTCAAGGGTTCACGCTTTGGCGCCATATAGTAGTTGGTAGGACCAGGTTATGACTCCAGTTAGGTTATCATGTGATTAGATCAATGATGTTATAATGGTGCACATAAAGCCTCAAAGGAAAGAAGACCAATGTTTATTCATCAAAGCATCACGTCGTGATGACAAGTGTCTAGCTGAGGTAAAACATGAAGGAAATTTGATGGAACCATCTGATCTATTTCCATTGCATAGTATGCGTGATCCCAAGGATATAAAGTGATAAAAAAAATTCCATTTTGGATTCATGAAAAGAGGACACGTGGAGAGGTGGCTAGGCTAAAGAAGGTTAATCTATGGTTAGATGTATCTTGATCATGTGGGGGGCACATTGCCTGGAAATAAATTTGATGAGATTTTATTCATCGAGGCATCACAATAGCTTACCATGTCCTATCTCAGATCTTGGTCAGTGCTGAAAGGTAGGTTAAAGGTAATGAAAATCAAAATTGATCGGACAGTGGAACTAAGACTCTTACAAAAGGTGACCATGAGATATTGTTACAGAAATTGTGGCTTGGTGACACATTTCATGATCAGATCATTGGCTCGCGGGTAACTTAAAAGGAAATCTATGACCATGTTTTAAAGTTTCTAAAGGGTTCAATCTCGACCGTCGATGGTGATTTTCATGCCACTTGTAGCCATTGCAATTGATTTTCAAAATTTTAAATTGTTTCCATCAAGGTTTCAAAGTGGTGGACTGTGTCTTATACGAGAGATCAATAAATTTATCAATCTGATCCTTTGGCTCAGATTTATGTAGTTCTAGGATGCTGATATAATGGAGATCTGATGGCTCAAAATGCTTTTATATTGGGAAGTGATGGTGTGGTGTTTCTCATTAGATATGCAAATAATTTGCAACCTTTAGATGACACCTTATCTCCTCTGCATTTATGTTGGGTTTTCTTCAAAGTCGTAGTGGTTGGAAATAGAATTCATGAGAGGATTGTTCTCCAACATCCCAAGGTCAATAGTGGCTATAGATCAGATTACACAAGCTGGATTGAGGAAGAAAGGGTTTCAACTTGATGACAAAGAAATTTAGTGATTGGAAAATTTATTTCTTTTTAATTAGGTTGTTTTCCCTAACCATAAATGTTTTGGGGCTTGTTTCAATCCATGTTTTCTATAAAGGTATTTCCAAGATCATTTAATAAGGGCTAGAGAATTGGGAAAGTATAGAAAAGAATTAAGTTCCATGCTTGTTCTAGTCATGGATATAGTAAACTTATTTTTAGATTGTATTAAGACATAATTGAAATTTTTATAATCTTTTGCATATTATTGAATTGTGTTTTTCCTATATCAATTTGAGTTGTGAGTTTTCTGACTCATTGTAGAGAATTTGTTTGTGCATATGTTGTTAGTCCTTAGCTTTGATCTAGGATAAAATTAAATGCTTTGAATATGAAATAATCTCTTTTGGTTTGTCTACATAAGGATATCATAATAAGTGTATGGTCCCAACTCCTCTTTCCTCCATGAAGCTAGATCTATTGGAGGAAATCCATGCTTGATTAAATGAATGGATAAATGTTGTCTTGAACTCTTTGAATGCTTGTACTTGAGTTCTTGAGAGATATTTATTATCGTATGCATGATTATAGATTGAATGTAGATGATCAAATGAAGTGAGAAGGCCTCCTTTATACCAATTTTTGGCATCAAAATCAAAATTCTCAACTACACTAGGTGGTAAAAGGTCAATCCTTTGCATTGGGCTCAAGAGCCAATAAAAAATTTAATCCTAAGCTATAGGTCATATTCAACCTATACTATGTATAGGTCAAGGTCGACATATACTCAGGATTGTTAATTTCAAGATAAAACTCCCAGATCCCAATAAATATTAATGGCTTCAAGGGAAAAGTGGTGAAATAGGCCAAACATTGATCGGAAAGGAATTTAAATCTCAAAGGGAAATAAATTTTGTGATTGGAGGAATAAATGGGAAATCATGCATACAAATTTGGGCCAATTTAGAGTTTTGTGCAATATTGGAGGAATAAATAGGAACTTGATTTAAATTATGTATACAATAAATTCAATATGACATCCTAATGTGAGAAGCACAATAGGGAGGGATGAAATGTTCCCAAAATTTTTATAAAAGTAAGTACTTAATTTTTAGGAGGGTACATTTATCCCATAGAGAGAGAGAAACCCAGTAATATTTGTGTGCCTTACATTGAAACACAAAAATATAGAATTTAAATGGTCTAGAAGGTTTGTGTGTCAAGATACTCTATCCTATAAAAAAACTTGCACCTTATGGAAGCTTTACCTACATTTCTATTTGTGCACCTCATGAATAGATCAAGGATCCATTGTATCCATAAGGATTCATTTATCGGTGCACTCCAAAAATCCATAAATCTATCACCATTAGGATTAGTTTGAACATATAAGCTAGGATAGGTCAAATGGTCTAGAAACTTATGTTATGCTAGTCAACCAATCCTAAATCTATTAAAAGGGGAGAGTAAATAGCACTAGAAAGTTCTATTATTCTATTTTACCCTAAATTTCATTCTTAAAGAGAACAAAATGTATTCAATAAGTGGGCTATGTATGCGCCCTTGTAAGATGGAAAAGTAAGTGCAATTTTTTCATCTTAAGTTAAAGAAAAAACAAGGATGAAACACTTTTAATAGAAAGACAATATCCACAAGCAACAGCCAATCCAAACCAAAGAGGTGATAGTTCCTATGAGGTCATGGAAGGGAAAAATGTTAAGAGATACCATGAAATAAATATGAAAAGGGATCGTTGTGAAGGAAGACACATTGTTTAGTCTCCAAGGTGAGGAACTTATTATCCATGAAAACCTAATTGAAAAAAATTAACAAGTTAATAATCAAGGATGTTTATCCTTAATGTAAACCAACATGTCTATGTATGATTGGATGTCAAATGATAGATAAATAGGACTTATCTAAGACAAAAGTTTATCCTTAAAGAATAATGAGAGAGATTGATAGAATAACTTGTTAGGTCTGTTAAATTTTCTATTTCAATGAAGTTCCTTTGGTATTTTTATGCAAGTTTTTTAGGCCTGGTTCTTAAATCCTTCAAGCCATCCTTAAACCCTTGGTTCATTTTGGTAAAAAAACCCTAAGTCTCATGCATTTATTATAAAATATCGATACCTTTCTGAACCACTTAAAACACTTAAGTTTCATGTCCTTTAAGTCATCATCGTCGGGGCCATCTTTATTATTCCCTAAGTCCTAGCATGGTTTAATTTTTCCTGAGTCTTAATATCCCTAATGTACTTTATGCTTTTCATCTATTGAGCAACTTCCTTTTCATCTGAGGTTTGGTGCAAACCCTTAATCGCGAGATGCAGCTAATTTATCCATTGAGGCATTACACCGTGATGCAAAGTGTCCCTCCTTCAACAACTAGAGGCAAATTTATTACACTGTCAAATCCCTTTTTATCCATTTATTGGAGTTATTCCACAATTGAAAAGTGCACAATATTTAAACCATTTAGGGAACGTGACCAAGAACTATGTGGAAAGTGGTCAGGCTTACAAAAAGTTTTAAAGATCCCTCAGATCTGATTTGATTGTGTAGTTTGAGTGATTTGGCTATTCCAAATATGTAGTTAGTTTATTAATCATAGGATGAGGCCCTTGCACTAAATGGAGGTAATTGGGACTAAGGATGTTGGGTTACCAAGGTATTTTTTGGATGGTTAGATCTTTCTGATCTAACAGATGGCACTTTACCACTGAGAAATGATGCATGGAGATTAGCCTTCAATGGTTCACACTTTGGCATCACATATTTATTGGTGAGACTGATTTATTACTTTAGTTAGGTTATCATGTGATCAGATCAAGGGAGATATAATGGTGTAGGTAAAGCCTCAAAGGAAAGATGATTGATGTTTATTCATAAAGGGATCACACTGTGATTCCAAGTGTCCAGCTGAGGTAAAAGAGGAAGGAAAGTTGATGAAATCATCAGATATATTTTCATTACATGGTGTGCATGATCTCATGGATGTAAAGTGATCAAAAATTATACATCATGTGTTCAGGATAGGAAGAGACATATAAAGGTGGCTGACATAATGAAGGTTAATCTACAATTAGATGTATCTTGATCATGTAGTTGGAACATTGCCTGGAAAGAAAGATGATGGTTTTTTATTCATCGAGGCATCAGAACAGCTTGCTATGTTTCATATCAAATCTTGGTCAGTGCTGAAAGGAATGTTATGTTGGAAATGAGATAAGTAACTGAGAGGGGAGGGGTGAATCAGCTACTCCAAAATAAATCCTTTGTCCCTTAGATGTCTTAAGTACTTTAATACTTTTACTCAGTTAATTAAGATATTCTTCTGTAACTCTGGTGTCAAAGCAATCTTGATAATATCAAATGCAATTATAATTTAGAGATTAAGTGTAGAAACATAAAGCATAAAAAAAATAACATATACATAGGCGATACCAAGATTTAATGTGGAAACCCAATATGGGAAAAACCACCAATGTAACTAGTTATTGTTTTAAATCACTCTTCTGAAGTGAGCCTTGTTAGGATCCAACCTTGTTAAAGGTTACAATAACACACTATTAGGTGTGACATTGTGGAAGGATCTAATCACCCAGTGAGGAGTGGCCTTGTTAGAGGTCTTTAACATTTCAACATAAAAATGCTACCTTGTGAGAGGATTTACAAAATAACTGTTAAGTCTACTATGTTATAAGATTTTAGATCACTGCTACAATTGTTAGAAAGTAACAATGAATTGACCTGTATGTGTAAGCAACTGTCTCTGCTAATTCAGATATCTATTCTTATTATAACTGGATCCTTGCTGATCAGATGTTCTATTGCAGCTCCGAGTGATCTATACTCAATCAGAATACTGTCTGATTTCACCTTCACTCTTCATATCACAAAATTCCACACTTCTTCTTTCTCTTTCTCTTACTCTACTTCTTTTACACATTCAATCCAAACTTGACCTTTCATTTATATGGTAATCCCTATGAATTCGGCTTGAATATAATTCTATATAATAAATCACAATTCAACCGGCCTCATATAACCAATTAATTATAGAATATAAATCATTGTTAGTTGGCTGCCACTAAATGCCCAACCAAGACTGAAATGCCCGAGTGACTTGGTCAACATTGAACTTCCTTCAATGCCCCACTCAACTTGGTCAACACTAAATAACTCATTCTATTCACCAACTGTGCTCAATTTGAATGTAGACATTTGTGTAACATCACTACATAAGTATAAATACATGTGTAACATAAATGACAATACACAATTGAGTAATTGTCTTCACCAATCTCCCTCTTTGGCATTGATGACAACACAACATGTCATAATACAAAGAATTGTAGAACAACATAAAAAAATTATTAATGTCTTTAGCTTCATTTTGATTCTCATCCAAAACTCCCTTTGACATCAAAATCTCTGTCTTTTATCTTACTCTTATGTATTATACAAAAATCTCCCTCTTTGACAATAGATGCCAAAGACACCATCTCCACAAATATCAATAGTGATTACTATTTCACTTTGTAATTGTAATGTACCTAAATGTAAAAATTCATCTTCAATGTGCTCCGATGTACCTACATCAACCAATATATCTTCACTGTCACTTGGGTTGATGCATCACTATACTTTATTTTAGTGATCTTGAGTTAGGGGAAGCACCCCTAGATTTCCTCAAAGATACAAGAATGCACCCTTAGGTAAAGGTTTGGTGAATATGTCTGCAAATTTTTCTTTGGTAATCACATATTCCAACCTTACCTCTTTATTTTGTACCAATTCCCTCAAAAAGTGATACTTTATTTCTATATGCTTGGTTTTGGTGTACATCACAAGATTCTTTGAGATGTTAATTGCACTAGGTGTTGTCACAGTAGATAATAACTAATTTTTTTACTTCTTCCTTCATTCCTGGAAAAAACTGCTTGATCCATATGATGTTTGAATAGTTCACTACTGCAAGAACATATTCTGCCTCTTCTGTAGACTAAGAGATACAATTCTATTTCTTGCTAGTCCATGACACTAACCTCTTTCCAAGGAAGAAATGGTGCAGGAGCACACCTAGGATAACCTCCATGTTTTAATCATTTTTGTCTTGTACTTGACATTGGCCAAGTCAAGATAGGTTTTTTTTAGACCTTAGAAGGTATTTTCAATGTGGGCTAGGTGAGTTAGTCATTAGGACTAAGGTCACCAAAATAGCCATTGTTAGTATTTTTTCATTTTATTAGGCTTAGTTGCTAAATGATGGATTTGAGTCATGAATGTGTCCTAAACACATAAATGAGGACATAGAGATGCCTTAAGTTCTTTAATGATCTTGGATCCTTGAAATGAAGAGGTTAGAGGTCCTTGAAATGAGGAAAGTGGTATAAAAGGAAAGATGCCAAAATTTGCTAAATTGTTGTCATGACAACATTTGCAATTATTGTAAATGTTGCATGCAACACGGTTACATTTGACCCCCCTACAAACTAGGAATGGGGAATCGACCAACAAGTCCTAGAATGATGGAATAAGGCATCTAATTCATAGAGAGATTCAAATCTCAGGAGGAGTTATTCATTGTAACAAGATTGGAAGAGTAATACAATCTGCAATTTTGTGGTTAAAAAAATCCCAAGCATTTCCTTGTGACAGTGATACATTATGGATTGAAAGATTCAAACTAATGACTGTTTTATGTTCTTAGGATAGTTTGGAGTGTTTTTATTTTAGTAGTCAAGTTTCTTTGTGGTCGTTTAAGGTCTTGTATAAATTGTTTTGTGTTTAGAGAGAGTACTGGACCTGTCTTGACCAGTCAATCTAGTTATGACTCCCTCATGAAATCTAGCCATGGGAAAACCCTAAGGATGGATGGAAATGTTAGGGGAGTCAGTATTGTACATATTTTTAGTATTAGGAGTCTTAGAAAGATAGATATCTATTTTTACTACTAAGCCCTAGGCAAGCTGACAGTGCCCGGTTAATGGTTTAGGATAGAGCAATTGACATGTTTCATACAGGGGAAGAAAGCACTGTATGGACTAAGTACATTTTCAGTTATGGTTTAGTATTATCATAACATGTTGTGATGGTTGAGTTCATACCATTGAGACCAAATTTTGAACAAGTTTTCAACTAAGTTGCAGACAGTCCTAGAAATTAGGCCTATTAGCCCTATTGGACCTAGATTGTAGGAACCCTATATACGGATGATTTAGGGAACTAAAGCTTTCAAAATATTCTATAAAAGGATAAAGGGTATCTAGATATGGTATTTAATTTTCAAGCTCTTTGGAAAAGGTTTACAAGAAATAGGAAAAGGTCACTGTGAAAGGCTACAAGGAAACAAGCGCTATTAGGCCTCTTTGAGACTAAAGTTCGAACTCGATTGCAAAGAGTTAAGAGATCCTCCATAATGGAGTCAATGGGATTAGATGGACTGTCTACATGTTGATGGAAACCCCTATAATGATTCATGGATGTTAGAGTGGAGTTGGCACTTGGATCCTTCTAAGTGTAGGAGAGGAAGTGAAGTAACTAGGGTGTCAGTCTTTCAAAGGTGAAGCACAAGTGTGAGACTCTTGAAGAAGAGTAGGATTAGGAATTAGTTAATCACCTAAGCCTAATAAGGACCTAGAGGAGATTAAGTTCCTTGAAGAATACAAAGAAGATCTTCTTAGTTAATTGTGCAAGCAAGCCATTGGAACACTTACATCATATTGGTATCAAAGCTTGGTTAAAGATTAGGCTTGTGGTGGATGTTTCAGCCTACTAAATTAGTTGGAGAAAATACACCATTTGGATTAGTATAAAAAAAATCCATGGTGACTAACGTTGAGTTAGCCAAAAAGTGGATGAGCAATATGAAGACAACAAGTTGTTAAGAGAAAAGTTGTCTCAAATGGAGCAACTCTTGGGAGAAGTCCAAGACAAAGCTGAGAAGATCAAAGATAAGATAGATTAGAAAGAAGAAGAAGAAGCAAGGGAAAAGGGAGTGGATGTAGAAGAGTAAGTTCCAACCCCTGACCCTCTTAGTGGTCAAGAGCCCTTCTTAAAGGCATTGAAGGCCTTAAGTGGCAAAGCTTTAGAGCGTGTACCACTTTTTAGTGGACAAATGGATCCAGATTTAGTTGTGGATTGGATTGATAGTATAGAGAAACATTTCAAATGTGATGGCATCATAGAGGCCCAAAAAGTGAGTGTGTCCAAGTCAAGGTTGGGAGAATCAACTCTCACATGGTGGAAGTTTGTCCAAACTGAGAGGGAGAAAGACAGAAGAGTCCTATAGTCTCATGGGAGGGAATTGTGACTAAAGTCAAGAAAACTTACTTACCTAATGATTATGAGGTTCAGCTACATAGGAGAAGACACAATGTTAGACAAAAAGATTTGGATGTCCAAGCATACACCAAAGAGTTTCAAAAGTTGTGCTTAATGTCACAAGTGGTGGAAGATGAAAGCATCAAGGTAGCTAGATACTTGAATGGAATCAAGTGGTCTATCCAAGAAGACATGAGCCTTGTGAACTTCAAAACCATTCACCAATGTTATCAAATGGCCTTGAAGATAGAGGAGAAAGGCAAAAGAAAGCAAGAGCAAACCTCCAAAGGAAGAGGTAGAGGAAGGGATAATAGAGGAAAAAGAGGTGTCTATGGTGGATGAAGTTCAGAGTCAAGGACACAAGGAGAAGTCAAGTACACTAAGCAGTAAGAGGGAAGTTATAGTAGAGGTGGAAGAGGATGGAAGTCAATTTTCAGAGGTAGGAGTGGTGGAAAAGGAAGAGGTAATTACATTGCCAATACAAAATGTTACCATTGCAACCAAATGGGACACCCTACCTATAGGTGTTGAGAGAAGGGTAGTACTTCTCAAGGAGGAAACAAGAGAACTAATTTAGTTCATGAAGAGACAGATACAGGAGAAACATGCTCTAAGGTACCACTGAATTCTGAAGAAGGTGAGAACCTCATGATGAGGAGAACATTGATCAAGGAACCAGTCAAGGAGGAGCCAAGCCAAAGGAGGTATCTATTCATAATCAAATGTAAGGTGATGGGAAAAGTATGTAGAGTCATTGTAGACTTAGGCTTTACTGACAACATTGTGTTAGAAGACATAGTCAGCAAGTTAGGCATGACAAGGATACCTCATACCCATCCTTACAAGGTCACATGGCTCAATAAGGGACAACATGTCTTAGTCAA
The DNA here is from genome assembly GCA_018584345.1 of Thuja plicata. Lineage (NCBI taxonomy): Eukaryota > Viridiplantae > Streptophyta > Pinopsida > Cupressales > Cupressaceae > Thuja > Thuja plicata. The sequence continues at coordinate 1,307,051 of MU223927.1, read as the reverse complement.
CAAGCAAGCATGGGTAGAGTTATCTATAGGGGGATATAAGGACAAGGTTCTATGTGATGTGCTTCCCATGGATGCATGCCATTTTCTCCTAGGTAGGCCATGGCAATTTGACTGCCAAGCTATCCATGATGGAGTGAAGAACTCCTATACACTCAAGAAAGATAAAGTAACTTTCAAGATCCAATCATTGTTAGAAGATGTAGATGTGAAGAAAAAATTTCTTAATGTGCTTATGGTGGGTCAAAAGAAATTCATAGAATCCATGGAAGAAGGAGAAGGAGTTGGCTATGCATTGGTGCTAAGACCAAGAGAAAAGAATGAAGAAAAAGGAGACAAGAAATCAAAGATACCTAAGGAGATACAAAGTATGTTGTAGACTTATGAAGGCATAGTAAGAGATGGAAAACCATTAGTATTACCCCCTACAAGAGCCATAATTCATAGGATAGACTTCATACCTAGAGCTACCCTGCCTAATAAGGCAGCCTACAACATGACACCTCAACAAAATGACAAAATTGCTAGGCAAATAGAAGAACTACTTAACGAAGGCCTTATCAAGAAAAGAATTATCCCTTGTATAGTACCTACTATCCTAGCACCAAATAAAGGAGGAACATGGAGACTTTGAACTGATTCAAGAGCCATAAATAGGATAACCATTAGGTATAGGTTTCCCATACCTAGGATTGAAGACCTGATGGATTGTCTAGGTGAAGCTAAGTATTTTAGTAAGATAGACTTGAATATTGGCTATCACTAAATTAGGATACATGAGGGAGATCAATGGAATAAAACATTCAAAACTAATTAAGGTTTGTATGAATGGCTTGTCATGCCATTTGGACTGTCTAATGCCCCCTCCACATTCATGAGGCTCATGAATGAAGTCCTCAAAGACTACATTGGAAAATTTGTAGTAGTATATCTTGATGATATACTGATTTATAGTAGGAAAAGAGAGGACCATCTTCAACACCTTGAGACTATCTTCAAGAAGTTGCTTGAAGAGAAGTTGACGATTAACTTGGAGAAATTTGAGCTCATCAAAACAGAGCTAGTGTACCTTGGGTTTGTTCTCTCTCAGGGAAATCTAAAAATGGACAAGACTAAAGTGGAAGCCATGATGAATTGGCCTACTCCAAGGTCAACAACAGAGATAAGAAGTTTTCATGGCCTTTCTCAGTATTATAGGAAGTTTATAAGGTAGTTCAGTGCTATTTGTGCTCCCATGTTGGATAAAATCAAAGGAGGAATGAAGACCAAGTTCATATGGAATGAACAAGCCACTAAGAGCTTTGAGTTATTGAAAGAAAAGATTGCTACCCAACCTATCCTAGTATTGCCAAGCTTTGAGAAGCTTTTCACCATTGAGTGTGATGCAAGTAACATAGCTATTATGGTTGTCCTAAGCCAAGAGAGTAGACCAGTAGTATTTCATTTAGAGAATTTGAGTGAAGAAAAGAAGAATTTTTCTTCTTATGATATTGAGTTGTATCCATTGGTTCAAGCTTTGAGAAAGTGGAGGCACTATTTTCTGCCCAAGGAGTTCATTGTCTATTCAGACAATCAAGCTTTAAGTTTTATGAATTATCAAGAGAAGTTGAGCCACAAGCACATGAAATGGGTGGAATACTTACAAGCTTATACCTTTAATATCAAACACAAGAAAGGGGTCCTCAATAAGGTGGTAGATGAATTTTCTAGAAGAGCTCTTACCATCCAAGAGATTTAGTTGAAGAGCATGGGAATAGATCATTTCAAAGGTCTATATGTTGATGACGATGATTTTGCAGACATTCATAAGATATGTGCTTAATACAAGAACCATTTTCATAGTAAGTATGCTTAATACACTTTGAAAAGTAATATTTTATTCAAGGGAATTCAGTTATGTGTCCCTAGAGGCTCTATTAGGGAGAATATGATTCAGGAAAAGCACAATGGTGCATTGAGTGGTCACTTTGGGATCAGTAAGACCCAAGAACTTGTTTAAAGGTTCTACTATTGGCTGAGAATGAAGCTTGATGTTAAGAGGTATGTGGAGAATTGCATTATATTTCAAAGATCCAAGATTACTTCTTCAAATGCTGGTCTTTATCAACCACTACCTATTCCCACTAGGCCCTGGGATTGCTTGAGCATGGATTTTGTAGTTGGATTACCCAAGACAAGAAAAGGCATGGATAGTGTTTATGTAGTTGTGGATAGGTTTAGTAAGATGGCTCACTTTGTGTCATGCAAGACAACTAATGATGCCAGTCAAATAGCCTCTCTCTTCTTCAAAGAGATAGTAAGAAGCTATGGACTACCTAAGAGCATTGTGTCTGAAAGAGACACCAAATTTATGAGTAATTTTTGGAAGACTCTTTGGAAAATATTAGGCACTAATTTATCCTTTGGGTCTTCCTACCATACCCATATTGATGGTCAGACCAAAGTGGTGAATAGAAGCCTTGGAAATCTACTAAGGTGCTTGATAAATGAGTACAGACAACAATGGGATCAACTGATTGGATAAGCTTAATATGCTTACAATGACACCATCAATAGATCAACAGGGAGGAGCCCCTTTGAGATAGTATATGGATTGCATCCTAGAGAAGTCTATGAGTTGAGAGACTTGAAGAAGTGAGTGAAGGAAAGTGAATATGCAGATGACTTTTCTTGTGCAATGCAAGAAATACATGATACAGTCTGGAAAACTCTGACAGAGAACACTTTGAAACATAAAGCAAAGATCGATGAGAGTAGAAGAACAGTTGATTTCAATGTGGGTGACTTGGTGATGATACATCTAAATAAATCAAGACTTCAAAAGGGAGTCCCTCACAAGTTGCAGATGAGATGGATAGGTCCCTATCCTATCTTGGCTTTAAGTATGGTGAAAATGCATTCAAGGTTGAGCTCCCAGAAGACAGTGGATTGTCACCTATTTTTAACATTTTAGACTTAGTCCATTACAAAGGACCACAACAAGATATATATCATAGTCTCCAAGAAGTGGTTAGAGATGTGGAAGATCTATAATTACCCTCTAATATAGTCACAGGAGTTGATAGTATATTGGATACTAGAATCTACAAAAAGAAAAGAACCAAAGAGTATAAGGAACACTTGATCAAAAGACATGATCAAACCAATGCTGATGTAGTACGGGTTAAATAATCAGAGTTTGAGAAGATGGGGATTGATCCAAGCATCCTCAATCAAAGGGTGGATTGAACTTTTTGTTTTGGGGAGGATGGTGCAGGAGCACACCTAGGCTAACCTCCATGTTTTAATCATTTTTGGCTTGTACTTGACATTGGAAAAGTCAAGATAGTTAGGTTGTTTTTATACCTTAGAAGGTATTTTCAATGTGGGCTAGGTGAGTTAGTCCTTAGGACTAAGGTCACCAAAATAGCCATTGTTAGTAGTTTTTTCATTTTATTAGGCTTAGTTGCTAAATGATAGGTTTGAGTCATGAATGTGTCATAAAAACATAAATGAGGACATAGAGATGCCTTAAGGTCTTTAATGATCTCGGATCCTTGAAATGAGGAAAGTGGCATAAAAGGAAAGATGCCAAAAGTTGCTAAATTATTGTCATGACAACATTTGCAATTATTGAAATTTTGCATGCAACACGGTTACCTTGGATCCCAATACAAAATAGGAATGGGGAATTGACCAACAAGGAATAGAATGATGGAAGAAGGAATCTAATTCATAGAGAGACTAGAATCTTAGGAGGATTCATTCATTGTAACAAGTTAGGAAGAGTAACAGAGTCTGCAATTCTATGTTTACAAAAATCCTGAGCATTTCCTTGTGACAATGATACCTTATGGATTGAAAGCCTCAAAATAATGACATTTTTGTGTTCTAAGGATAGTTTGGAGTGTTTTTAATTCAGTATTAAATTTTCTTTGTGGTTGTTTAAGGTCTTGTATAAATTGTTTTGTGTTTAGAGAGACTACTGGTCCTGTCTTGACCAATCAGTCTAGTTATGGCTCCCCCATGAAATATATCCATGGGAAAACCCTAAGGAAGGATGGAAATGTTAGGGGAGTTAGTAGTGTACATATTTTTAGGCTTAGGAGTCTTAGAAATATGGATAAATATTTTTACTACTAAGCCCTAGGGGAGCTAACAGTGCATGGTTAGTGGTTTAGGATAGAAGAATTGACATATTTCATACAGGGGAAGAAAGTACTATAGGGACTAAGTATAGTTTCAATTAGGGTTTAGTCTTATCCTAAAATTTTTTGATGGTCAAGTTCATGCCAATAATTGAGACCAACTTTTGAACAAGTTTTCAACTAAGTTGCAGACCGTCGTAAAAATTAGGCCTATTAGCCCTACTGGACCTAGATTGTAGGAACCCTATGTAAGGATGATTTAGGGAACTAAAACTTTCAAAATATGTTGTAAAATTATAAAGGGTATCTAGATATGGTCTTTGATTTTCAAGTTCTTTGGAAATTTTTTACAAGAAATAGGAAAAGGTCACTGTGAAAGGCTACAAGGAAACAAGCCCTATTAGGCCTCTTTGAGACTAAATTTTGAACTCGATTATAAAGAGTTAAGATATCCTCAAAAATGGAGTCAAATGGGATTAGATGTACTATCTACATGTTTATGGACACCCCTATAATGATTCATGGATGTTAGAGTGGATTTGACACTTGGATCCTTCTAAGTGTAGGAGAGGAAGTGAAGTAACTACTAGGGTGTCAGTCTTTCAAAGGTGAAGAACAAATGTGAAAATATTTAAGAAGAGTGGGATTTGGACTTAGTTAATCACCTAAGCCTAATAAGGAGCTAGAGTAGATTAGGATCCTTGAAGAAGACAAAGATTATCTTCTTAGTTAATTGTGCAAGAAAGCCATTGGAACACTTACATCAAGAAAGATCCACCACTAGTGCTTTTCTTGTCGTCGACACTTCCAGCCCAATCAGCATCAATGAATTCCTTTAAATCAAATTTTCCACCATTCTTGTACCATAAACCATATTCATCCCTTCAGATATCTCAGAATTCTTTTGATTGCCATTAGGTGATTATCTCTAGGATTAGCTGAAAATCTTTCAACAATACCAACTTCCAATGCAATATTAGGTCTGGTGTGAACAACATATTGCAATTTTCCAATCATGGATCTATAGTTGGTTTGATCTACCTCCTTTGAATCACCATCTTTAGACAATTGTCATCCAGTACACATGGGTGTTCCAACATGTTTGGAATATTCCATACCAAATTTCTTAAGTATCTCCTTGATATATTTTCCTTAATTAATGTAGATACCATCCTTCATTTGATGTGCTTGTAATCCAACAAATAATTTGATCTCACCAAACATAGAGATCTCAAATTATTTACTCATAGCTATAAAGAGTGATTTTCATAGGTCATCATAACCAGTGAATAATATGTCATTAAAAAATATCTCTGCTAACATTATTTTGTTTTGTGGTCCTTCTTTGTTGTATAGGCTACTATTATCATTGGTTCTCTAAAATCCAATACTTACAAGATAGCTATGCAATCTTTTGTACCAGGATCTGGGCACTTGCTTCAGTCCATACAATGCTTTGTACAGCTTGCAAACCATATGCCTTATGCTAGGATCAACAAATCCTTTAGGTTGTTCAATATAGACTTCTTCTTCTAGGATTCCATTTAGAAATGAAGATTTCACATCCACTTGATATACTTTGTATCCATTATTTTCAGCATAGGCCAGTAGAGTTTTGAATCCTTCAAGTGTTACAATAGGATCAAAAGTTTCTCCATAGTCAATACCCTCTTCTTGAGCATATCCTTTAAAAACTAGTTTGGCCTTGTTTCTAGAAACTTTACCATTTTCATTCATCTTATTTCTAAAAACCCACTTGGTTCCAATCACATTCTTGTCCTTTGGCCTAGGCACAAGACTCCAAGTTTTTTTCTTCTCAATCTGCTCAATTTATTCATTCATTGCTTCTATCCAACTTTCACCATTAAATGCATCTTTTACAGTTCTAGGTTCAAATTCACTTAGTAAACATGTACCTTTGAGTTTTTTCCTTGTCATTAAACCTTCTATTTGATCTCCAATTATCTGATCAGGTGCATGATTCCTTTTAACATATTTCAAAAGTACTGGATCCTTCATTCTAGATTCTGGACTTGATCCACTAGGTCTATCATTTTCAAACATTCTTTCATGTTCCTTTGTCTGATGCTCAGGTTCCACTATCTTTGCCTTGGGTCCCTCTGTTTGTGACTTGGGTTCCTCCATCTGTGACTCAGTTCCCTCTACTCATGACTCAGTTCCCCCTATCTGTGACTTGGTCTCTTCTACCAGCAGCTCAAGTTGCACAGTTTGCAACTCAGGTTGTACAGGTTGTGCTAGCATATTTAGTGGTTGAAATTTTTGTTGTCCCATCACCATTTCTCGAGTCATAGGTATAGTATCAGGTTCATAATACAAAAATTTCCTATATTCTTCAAGCTCTTTACTGTTCTTCTCTTCACATTTTATTGCAAACTCATCAATCTTGACATGTACACTTTCTATGACCCTATGAGTAGTAAGATTCAGACATTTGTATGCTTTTCTTTTATATGAGTAACCTAGGAATATTCCTTCATCACTTTTTGCATCTAGTTTTCCATTTATTGTTTCCTTCAAGATGTAGCATCTACTTCCAAATACTTTGAAATAATGAATATTAGGTTTATAGCCATACCATAATTCAAAAGGTGTCCTATTACTACCTTTCTTCAGTTGAACTCAGTTTAGGGTGAACACTATAGTGCTAGTGGCCTCCTTCCAGTATTTGGAAACAACATTATTTTCAATCATTAGAGTTCTGGTACAATCCATGATGGATCTATTTCTTCTCTCTGCTATTCCATTTTTCTATGGTGTACCAGGGGCAGATACCTATCTTTTGATTCCTCTCTCATTAAAAAATTCATTAAAATCATTAGAAATTAATTCTCTCCCCCAGTCAGATCTTAGGCATTTTAGTTTCTTTCCTATTTAATTTTCAACTCTTGAAAGATACCACTTTAATTTATGAAAAGATTCCAATTTCTCTTTGGCAAACATGAAAGTCATCATTCTGGAATGATCATCAAAAAATAGAATAAAGTACTTCTCTCTAGTATAGCTTGTTGTTCCAATTGGTCCACATAGGTCAGTATGTACCAATTCCTAGACTTCATCAGTATTTTAATTCTTTCTTTTGAAAATAGTCTTGTTCATCTTTTTGATTTGACATTGTTTGCATATTGCTAACTCGGGTTTCTTTAAAATAGGAATATCTTTGACTCTCTTGTTCTTTCTTATGTTTACCAGATTATCAAAGTTTACATGACACAACCTTTTATTCCATAACCAGCTTTCTTTTACTTGAGCATTAAAGCATGAACCTTCAGTGAGATCAAGATAGAATAGATTACCTTTCTTTGTTTGCCAGTTTGGACTAGGTTCCCTTTACCATCTAGGAGCTTGGCCTTACCATTCATGAATACTACCTTGACATAAATGTTGTTCATCTATGCTGCACTGAGTAGATTTCTCCTCAATCCTTCAACCCAATAAGCATTATCACATTTGATTCCTTCTGTCAGAACAATGCAACATTTTCCTCTTACAGGGTAAGGTTCATCATTCCCAAAACTAACACGCCCACCATCATAGTGTTCAAGATGTTCAAACTTTGTCTTATCACCAGTCATGTGATGAGAACAACCATTATCAATTATCCATGGGTCATTTTTATTGATGTGTGAGAAAAGTGTTGTCTTTTCATCTTCTTCATGTGACTCATCCTCAACAACAATATAAACCATTTCTTCTTCTTCATCACTGTCAGAATCTTTAGTAATATAACAAGACTTCTTACCTTTATCCTTGTAGCTTTTTTTAGTTCTTGAAATATTTCTTGCCTTTGAATTTGTTGAAATTTTTCTCATCTTTGTTCAGACACTTTGCAGTAATGTGGCCAACCTCATTGCACGAGAAATAGATCAATGATATATTTCCTTTGTATTTTCCTTTTGCACCTCTTCTTGCAAGAAATTCTTCAAAGATGACAATATCTTCATCATCAGATTCATCATCACTGTCACTTTCAATCTTCTTCCCTTTTGAGTATCTATCCTTCTTACTAAGGTTCAATTTTTCTTTGAATACAAACTCAAGATTGCTAGACCTAGGAGAGTAATTGTCAAAGTTGTCTAGCTCAAAATTTGTAAGCCTTCCCACTAATGTATCCAAAGTTATGTCTTTATTGTACCTCATCTCTTGAATAAATGAAACTCTAATAGCATAGATAGGAAGTCAAGTTCCTATTACCTTGCTAACCACTATTGTATCTTCAATTATTCCACTACAGCTTTGATGTTGCTCACAATCTTATTGATTCTATCACTGTATCTTTTAATGTCTTCTCCTTCTTTCATTTTCATCTGGTCAAATTGTCTTCTTAGACTTTCTACTTTCGGTCTCTTTACCTTTGCATCTCCTCCCTGAATTTCCTATAATTTCTTCCACATATCATAGGTTGTAGGGTAGTCCTTGACTTCATCAAATTCTGAGTAGCTGAGTGAAGAAGCTATGTCAATCATCATTATGTTGTGATTCTTTTGTTCCATCATTGGTTCTACGGTCATAGTCCCTATTGGTTCCACATATTTACTCTCCAAAAATTTCAATCCAGCATCTCTGATAGTAGATAGATGTAGCTTCATCAGCTCCTTCCATGCTAAAAAATTATCTTTATTTAGCTCAGGGATCTCCCTTCTATAAGACATCTCTGATCTTTAACTTAGGCCTTGAAACCTTCCTTGAAAGAACTTGAAGCTCTGATACCAATTGTTGTAAATGAGATAGGTAACTAAGAAGGGGTGGGGTTGATTATTTACTACAAAAAAAATCCTTTGTCCCTTAGATTTCTTAAACACTTTAACACTGTTACTCGGTTAATTAAGATATTCTTCTATAACTCGGGGGTCAAAGAATTCTTGATAATATCCAATACAATTATACTTTAGAGATTAACTGAAGAAACATAAATCATAAAAAAAAATAACATATACACAGGTGACACCAAGATTTAATGTGGAAACCCAATACGGGAAAAACCACCAATGTAACTAGTTATTATTTTTCACGCTTCTGAAGTGAGCCATATTAGGAGCCAACCCTGTTAAAGATTATAATAACACACTGTTAGGTGTGACCTTGTTAAAGGATTTAATCACCCTGTGAGGAGTAGCCTTGTTAGAGTTCTTTAACACTTCAACATAGAAATGGTACCTTGTGAGAAGATTTACAAAAATATTGTTAAGTCTACTATGTTGAGAGATTTTAGAACAGTGCTACAATTGTTAGAAAGTAACAATGAATTGACCTGTATCTGTAAGCAACTGTCTTTGCTCATTCAGATCTCTATTCTGATTATAAATGGATCCATGTTCATCAGATGTTATATTGTAGCTATGATTTATCTGTACTCAATTAGAATCCTATCTTATTTTGTCTTCACTCTTCATATTAGAGAATTCCACACTTCAGCTTTCTCTTTCTCTTCCTCTACTTCTTTTACACATTCAATCAAAACTTGACCTTTCATTTATATGGTAAGCCCTATCAAGTTGGCTTGAATATACTTCTAAATAATAAATCACAATTCAATTGGCTTCATATAACCAATTAATTATAGAATATAAATCATTGTTAGTTGGATACCACTGAATGCCCAACCAAGATTGAAATGCATGAGTGACTTGGTCAACATTGAACTTCCTTCAATGCCTGACTGAACTCGATCAACACTAAATAACTCATTCTATTAACCAATTGTGCTTAGTCTGAATGTAGAGATTTTTGTCACATCACTACATAAGTGTAAATACATGTGTAACTTCAATGACAATACACAAGTGAATAATTGTATTCGACATGTTAAAGGTAAATCAGATAAAATTTGATTGGACGACAATGGTAAGCCTCAAAAAAAAGGTGATTGGGAGATATTGTTAGTGGAATCATGACTTGGTGACACATGTCCGACTCAGATCATTGGCTAACAGGTAACTTAAAAGGAAATCTATAACTATGTTTTAAATTTGGTAAAGGGTTCAATCTTGACCACCGATGGTGTTTTCCGCGCTAACCTGTAGTCGTTACAACCGATTTTCAAAGTTTTAAATTGTTTTCATCAGGGTTTCAAAGTTGTGGAATATGTCTTATATGACAGATCAATAAATTTATCAATCTAATCTTCTAGGTCACATTTATGTAGTGCCAAGATGCTGAGAGGATAGAGATTTACTAGCTTGAAGTTCCTTTATATTGTGAAGTGATGTTGTGGGGTTTTTTTATCGGATCTGCAAATAAGTTGTAATGTTTAGACAGTGCCTTGTCTCCTCTGCATTTATGTTGTGTTTTCTTCAAAGTCCTAGTGGTTGGAAATTATAATTCATGAGAGGATTGTTCTCCAACATCCCAAGGTGAATGGTTTCTACAAATCAGAATGCACAGGATGGAGTGACAAAGAATGGGTTTCAACTTCCTAACATAATAATTTAGTCATTGGAGAAGTTATTGCTTTGTCATTTGGTTTTTTTTTGTAGCCCTAAATTATCTGAGGCTTGTTGCAATCCCTATTTTCTGTAAAGGGATTTCCAAGATTATTTAGTAAGGGCTGGAAAATTACAAAAGTATAGGAAAACATTATGTTTCATTCTTGTTTAAAGTCAGGGATATAATAAACATGTTTTTAGACTATATTAAGGCAAAATTGAAAGTTTTATTTTAAACTTTTAATATTATTGAATGGTGTATTTCCTAAATCAATTTGATACAACAACTTCATTCATCATACAGGTCTAATATAAGCCTTCTTATATTTAATTCTCTCCTTGGTGTTTATCTTTTGAGTTGTGAGTTTTCTGACTTATTGCATAGAACTTGTTTATGTAAATGTTGGTAGTCCTTAGCTTTGATCTAGGATCAAATAAAATGCTTTGGATATGACATAAGCTCTTTTGGTTTCACTACACAATGATATTTTAAGAAGTGTATGGTCTAGGTTACTTGTGTTTATTGTTATCCAGTGTTTTCCAAGTAGTTTGGTTTTAGTTTTCTGTATTTGCGTTGAGGGATTTCCAAATAGATAAGGCACTGATCAAGAACTAGTACATTCAATTGAGATAAATGTCTTATTGGGTTTGGCTATATAATGCCCATTTTAAAAATCCAAACCATCTTAAATTTCTTTCATACTTTATGGTTGTTAGTTGTACGTCCCTCATGGTAATGGAAAGTCAATGAATGTGTGGTTAACATTTAGTACTTTCTTACCATTATATGTTGTTTACAATCCATAATTATAAGGAGTTGTAAAGAGTTGTGTGTTGAGGTGGATTAGGTGTACCCGCCTTGGTTTTGTAGAGCTAGAAATGTAGAGGGAAATCTTATCCCTATATTTGGTCCAATTACCTTGAGATTTTCTACATTTTGAGCTAACCACTCTTAAAATCAATCTTAAGGTATATTGGTAGCTTTCAAAGCATAAAATTTTTCAAACACCAACAAAATTTCAAAGCATAAACATTTTCAAACACCAAAAAAATGGTGACTCCACTGGGGAGATTTAGTATATTGTCATAAATGACCAGTAATTTGATCATTCGAAGCATAGAGTTACTCTTGTTAATCTCCTTATTTTTATCCTTTGTTTTGTGAGTTTCCTTATTGCAGTATTCATATAAGGTGAGTGTTGTATTTTCCCAACTTGTTTTGGGTGGAAACTCTGAGAAATATCTCCAACAATGGTGAGTAAAAAATATTATTTTGGGTGGCCTGTTTTATGGGCAACTAGGGTTTTAGTGCTTCATCTTTCTTAGTTGCTGGTAGGTTTCTATCTTTGGGATGCTATTTTTTAAATCTAAATCATTTTACAGCATTGAGTGTATAAGGTTAAGGGGCCCCTTCAAAACCTAGCTTTGCAGCCTTATGGTGGCCTATTCCATTTGATTGGCTCCGTCCTTTTAGTCTGGGATTTCTTTCTGATCTTTCTCTCTATTCTGGGTTTCAAGCTCACTTTAAAACTTGTTTTAATTAATCAAAAACAAATATTATTTTATACACACTTTCTCAATATGAGTAATAGAAATACTAGATCTTGGGTGAGAAGGCATCTTGAAGACAAATTTGAAGATGGGTTTCCAACTACCTCTAAAGTTGATCAACCAAGGAAAGGAAGGAATAATGAAGTGGCCTTCAAAATTAGAGACAAGAGGAGAACACTTGAGTTGAAGAGGAAATCAAATTCAACCATGAAGGAAATTCATTAGAATATGAAGAGGTTATAAACTTAGGATTGGGTGCATATGAATACTGTCATTCTCCTAGTGAGAGAGAGGTTATAGAATCTTACAAAACCCTCCTAGATTATGAAAGTATGGTTGGACAAATTGTTGAATTAGATAGGAGAATCAAGAAGAATATTTCTATCAAAAAACAAAGAGAAAAGGAAAGAGAAAATAAGATAAGAGAAGATCAGACTAGGCTTGGTCAAATGAAGAGGAAATTTATGAACATGGAGGAAATTAACTATGTTGGAGAACCTGAAAGGGTTGTAGAGGAACCTGTCATCCACCAAATGTTTGCCACCCAAGACCTTAAGGATAAGGGAAATTAGAGGATGACAGGAGTTCAAATAAATGAACCTATGAATCACAAGGTTCCAGTGGATCCAATGTCTAAATTGGACAGTGATATTGAGAGGGCTATAATGGAGAAAGAAATTATAGCTAAAGATCTTGAGAAAGAAAAAATTGGAAGCTATTGCTTTAGAGATGAAGAAGAAGGTTGATTTTCCTGGGTAATCTACTAGGCTTTCTCATGCTGGTGCTGAGGTATCTTCAACATAAAATGCTAGGGCATCTAGTTATCAAATTGATAATCCATTTCAAAGGAGAACAACCCATGTAGAAAGGTACAAGCAATTTTATTTTCTTGGTATTTCTGGTTATCCTAAGGTACTCCCAAATGAAATTAAATATAGACTTCCCAAATTTTCTGGAAATAATGCTTTTACTTCTTAGGAGCATTTAAAATTTTTTATTGATATGATGGATGACTATGAGATTGTACATGAGGATGTATTGATGAAATGTTTTTTCTAGTCTCTCATTAAGGATGCTAGGGATTAGTTTAGAGGGTTACCTTATGATTCTGTGGGTTATATGGATGAACTAAAGGATTTATTTAAGGAGAAATATGGTGACAATAAAAATGATGGTTTCATGTTGAATGAGTTCAATAAAATCATGAAAAATCCAAATGATAATGTTGTTGAATTCAACATAAGATTTCAAAGGGCCATGAATAAAATTTTCCAAGTTATGACGCTTGATGATAAGGTGTGTCTTGCCATCTATCTAAATTCTTTTGTTTCTGAAATGGGATATATTCTTAGAGACAATAATCCTAAAAGCATCAGATAAGCTTATAAAAGAGCTGTTAAAATTGAGACTAATCGAAGAGAATCAGGAAAATTGGGTTGTGTGTATGTGTATTTGGGTACCTGATAAGAGAGACACAACACATCAATAAGTCATTACATTAGTTCAAAATGGTTAGACAAGCATGTAAAACCACCTAATATCGACCTATTGCCTTCTAACTGGAAGAGTGTGATTAGTAACATAAAAGCCCTTGGTTTATGCTACAATCAGTGACATATACGACCCAGTATGAAGGATTTTAGATTATAAACAAGCTAAAAAGATGAGAAAACATGCATTCTAGGTCTAAGAATGTAAGTAATAACAATGTAAAACCATGGATATGAAGTGAAATGTGAGTTCTAATATTAATCTAATAGCATAACATTGCATTGAGACTATAAGATGAAGGCTTACTTACTCTAAAAAATGGCTTCTATTTATAGAAGAGAGAGAGAGAGAGAGAGAGAGAGAGATAGAGAGAGAGAGAGAGAGAGAGAGAGAGGTGAATTAATGAGTTAAGGGACTCATTAATGGAGGTGTAAGAACCATTAATACCCAAGGCATTAATAAGGCATGGAGGAGACATATGCTTAAGGCATCTTCATTAATAAGGCATTAATGAAAGCCTTAAAGAAGCAAGGGAAGGGTGTAAGAGGGTGGCTTGAGAAAGTGGACCTTAAGGAAGTCAAGCTTGCGAAAGTCGACTTTCTCAAGTGGGTTGAGTTTCTAAGAATTCCTTAATGGAATGTGACAACATTAGGAGGTGGGTTAGGGTAGGATTAGGATTAGGATTAGATTATCAAGGGTGAATGGGTTGAGAAGGGTTAGAACCCAGGGTGCAAGTGGCTGAGATAGGTTAGGTTGGAGTTTAGGGGAATATTAATAAATGAATTAAATTTATTTAATACATTTAAAAATATAGGAATTAATTATTTAAACAATGAAATTGCTTTTTAATAATTAGGGGACTATAGCCAATTTAAATAAATTAAATAGGCTAGGGGAATGGGTTATTTGCAAGTGGATAATTGATTTAAGGATTTATTTAATTCCTTTATAATTAAATACTATAACCATGTTTGATTTTGGTTTGATTTAATTGGTCTCAATTGAGTTAAATCATATGGCTATAATAGTTAATATAATTTAGTGATAAAAATCACCTAGGACATTAAATTGATTTGAAGAATTATGCCAAGCAGTAACAGGGTCATTTGGACATAATCAAGGGTATGATCCCACTTTAGGAAAATAGGATCCATAGTTGGAACAGACCAAATTCAGGTGGTTACATTTGCCCCTCTTTGAATTGATGTGCAAGTAGTGCATTGATTCAAAGAAAGATTTTTATTTTGACTTCAGAAAGATTGAGAATTTCGTTCTTGGTTGTCGAATGAAATGTTGATGAGATCAGTCTCGCACTTGATTGAACAAAACTAATAGAATTGATTTTGAACTTGGTTGTCATCCAAAGATCAATAAAAGATTTTAAAGATACCAATTCTGAACTTGGTTGTCATCCAAAGATTGATAATACTGATTCTAAACTTGGTTGTCATCCAAAAAAAAGCCAGTACGAAGCTTCCAAGAGCTTAATAAAAATCTTTTTAAAATAAGGAAACATACGATATCAGATCATGAGAACCAAATCTTTCTATCCAACAGTTATGACTTTAGTCAAGGAAACTGCTATGTCCCTAGTTTGTTTGATAACAAAGTCATTTTTAATGCAATTTTGAGCAAAAATTTAATTGATGATAGTGTGATCATGCCCCCTCAAGAATGAAATTGAAGGAAAAGAATGAAATCCCTCAGGTGAAAGAATGTAGCACTTGCAGGAAGTGGTAGGGCAAGAAAGAGTGGAGTAGAAGAAGGTGTGTTTAAAAATAAACACATGATTACCAAGTTATTTATGTGAAAATATGAGTGATAAGGCTGATAAAATGATGTTTAGACCAAGTTGTATGATGAAATGTGCAGTATTTGACCAATGTGGGGAAAAAATGAAGCAAATTCATAATTTTTGAAACTGTCGCAAAAATGACACTATGCTGCTTGAAAACATTTTAGGCACCTTCGATTTGGTTCCTGATTGAGTAAAAAAAAAAAAATTGTAGTTGTCTGGGAGGAGTTTTAGAACCCCTAAATGTCCCAAAAGACCCATATAGGCCTCAAAAATTACCATTTCACTATTCATTTGCACTTTCCTTCATAGAAATTCAGAGAGCTCTGCAGAGAAGATGGTAGTCCCTGTGAGGAAACACCATTTTGAGATGAACCGCCGACACCAGCGACCAGTCGACTACCCACCGCCGGTAGGTGCTCGATAAAATACCTTGTGAAATTTACAATTTTCAATTTCATGCCTTTTTGTGATTTTTAGAGCTAGTTGAATTTAGGATCGCATCCGGGATTCTGGATCGCATCCTGCCAATCCTGAGTCACATCCAGTTTTTTTGGATTTCTACGTCACATCTGGTTTTTCCCAGATCGCATCCAGTGTTAATGATTTTGTCTTTTTTTATTAAAAATCCATTAGGGGATCGCATCCTATTTGCTTGGTATCATATCCCACGTTTAGGATCTCATCCTGTATTTCAAGGATCGCATCCGGTAAACGCAATCGCATCTTTTATTTCCAGGATCACATCTGGTAGAAGACTTAGATTTTTAATGTGTTGTGATCTTTTTGCATCCTGCGAACTTGGAATGACTTAGCAGAGTAGAAGTCTACCCCTTGTCATAGATAGGATTCTAATGTTTTATTGTTTTGTCCAAAATCAGGCCCAATTTGAGGTAGTCACATTTTGCGGCACTTATCTTGCCCATGTCCTTGCATTGTTAGGATATTTATTAGATGAGGAGTAGATGGTTTTATTCCGATGTGGATTACGGGCCTTGATAGGTTTACTCGAGATCGGGGTAAACCATGGGTTGTTGACTGCTCTAGGTGAGAGATGGCATTCTGAGCACAACACCTTCCATTTACCAATAGGAGAGATTACTGTGACGCTGGAGGATGTCTGGAGGATACTCCATGTATCGATGGTTGGACATGAGGTTTTCTTTGATTCTAGAGCTAGCATAGCGATTGGTACTGCAAAAAGATTCTTTCAGGATGACACCATAGACCGAAGATACTTGTCATGGGATTACATGGTCGATCACTATGATCGATTATCTGTGTACTTAGTAGGCTTGGTAGGTGGCATCCTCATGCTGGATAGAGGTCAACATGGATTCCTAGTTGGCTAGGTGAGCATGGTTGAGTAGATGATCATCCACCATTGACATTTTGCTTGGGGGAGCTATATATTATCCCACAAGTATAGAAAGCTCCATGAGATTGTATACCATCACACCCGCAGTATGACTATGGGTATACTCATTCTTTAGATTTGGGCCTGGGAGCACATCCTTGTCACAGGGATGATCATAGATAGGTAGAGGGAACCTGAGCAGCCCTATGTATACATGTATGTACGCCTTTTACAGCAGCCCCATCTGGGCAAGGTCAAGTACTGGCACCATTTATTTGATGATATGACAGAGGTCGTCTAGTGACCATATCTAGACTATGAGGTGTGGATTTTTGATGCCTGTTAGGTACCATTTTTGTGTTAGAGAAGATATCTTATTAGTCAAATGAGGTATATTATAGAGCGCTTTGTCATCACCAGAGTTCTAAGGTAGTATGGTCGACAACAGGGCTGTATGGAGGATATTGCAGTTTATGCTCATACCCAAGATGAGACACCTCTATGGGGTGCACAGTTGACTTATGAGACTCCACACCAGGAGATCTGAGACATGGTGGAAATAGATTGGGACCTTTGTCTAGATGTAGAGGATGCAGGTGTTTTAGATGGTTATGTCACTAAGAGACTTCAGTATCCATTTCCTCGAGTCACTATTCCAGAGGAGATCATACCTCGCATAGAGGAGCCACTTGATTATGATCCTAATGACCGACCCATTAGATATAGAAGAGGTAGAGAAAGAGCTCCTAGGAGACATGGGGGCTGTGATGGTGGTAGATATGGTGGTAGGGACAGCGGAAGAGATGGCAGGTGTCCTCCTCCAGATGATGGACCCAATGGAGATGACAGAGGTGGCAGAGGAGAGGCCATGGATACAGGTGGTGCCAATGGCAATGGGCAGGGCCGACGTCAGAGATTTAGATTCATGGCCCCTCAGAGAGATACTGGCCCATTGCTCACAGGTGAGAAGCAGCGTCAGAGGCATCAAGGGGCACCTGAGCAGGATGCAGGCAGGGATGGAGACCCATTATTGATATGCGAGCAGGAGAGGGAGCAGCTTCAAGATTAGATTATAGCCTTAGAGGCCAGAGCCATAGTAGTAGAGTCTAGGATGGCCATATCAGATGCCTTGCTTATAGATAGGGATGGGCAGATGGAGAGACTAAGGGCAGAGAGGGATGCACAAGCCTGTACAATAGTCCATTAGGGACAGAGGGCCACATATTATTATGCCCTATATCATGCAGTAGTTCCAGAGGGGAAAAGAACTCCTTCATTTTCTCAAGTGGCCTAGAAGTCAGAGGGGGCCATGCCTCCTCCAGTAGCACCTTTTGCACCACCTCCTCTTCCTCCTTCTGACTAGGGAGAGGGGGTGGGAAAGAGCTGAGATTTTTGTATCGTTTTGTATGACATGTACATTTTGAGATCATATATGTATATCTGGATCCCGCTGAGATCCCTGCTTTTGTATATTTGGATCCTTCTAAGATCCATTTTTGTAGATGACATTCATACATATATCTGATTCATTTTTGGCGTACTCATACTCTTTATGCTCACTGATACACTTTATGGTTTCTGATACTCTTTAAGCTTTCTAATACTCTTTATGCTTTCTGATACTCTTTATGCTTTGATTTGTACCATGTTATGATGATATATATCTAATGGAGTTTCTTTTTTCTGACATGTTTCATGAGTTCTTTTTACTTTTATAGATGTGGTAAATGTATTTGTTTGCACATGTGATGATATCTTGGTCTCGTGATGAGTTAATTTTGCAGATGATAACATCATTTTATGATTTGGATGTGATGATTCATTACTAATATAAATATGTTATAAATGATACCTATGTGAAAATGCAAATGTATGTTTCTGTTGATTTTTCAGCTATGCAAAATATATGTATGGATCTACTTAGGATGTAAAGGTAAAAATGCAAGACATGGATGCTTTTATTTTTGTATTTTCATGTTTCTTCCTTTCAATGAATGCAAAATGTATGTTATGGATGTGCAACGATATTTGATATCATTAATATGGATGATGTAATTAACTTGATGTTTTTAGAAGATAGAAACCATTTTTGAGCTTACCATTCCTTATGTTGTTATTCTTGTTGATAAATGCATCATGCAATCTCTAAATGCAGTTATATGCAGACTCTTAGGACTTGTCACTAATTAGAAAATTTTACAACATTCTTATCATCATTGGGTACTTTTTGGAATGGATACCACCTGATAGTACAACCATCACTAATACCCACTGATATTATGATAATATGAATACTATGCTTTATTGAAATGACAGAAATAGACTTAGGCATCAAGGCATAAAAGCCAGGATAAAAATAGTCACCTTCCTTTTAATATACTAGATTCTGATTAAGGCAATATATTGGACCCGCAATGACCTTGAAAATTCATATCCTTGGGTACATTATGATTCATATACCTTAGTGAGAATCTGGATCAGAAAATAGAAAAGGAAATTGTTTCAACCTCACCATAGTTTACACATAATGAAGATCAAGATATATGCAGCTATCCACCCATAGTAGTAGCTCTTACCATAAAAATCCAAGTTAGGTGAAATTTATAGGATCATTTGGAACAATCACCATACACAGAAAATCAAGAAAACATTATGTCCCCTATCCTTGTGACTCTTTGTCTTTGCGCAGACGTCATTGAGTAACTAAGAAGACATAATAATTTATCAATTGTGAATCAATCCAATAAAATTTATAATTACTTAGATGCCCCTAGTTGAAAACATCATCAAGACATTAAAGAATCATAATCAAACAATTATAAAACTGTGTGTTTAAGTAGTACTTGTTCATTCATCTGTCAAACACAGTAAAGATTCATCAATCAAAAAGTTAGAATATAAGCAATATGGTGTTCCATGTTTGTGTATTGGTAGGATAATCCATTCTTGTTTGTGATCCCATACGGCTTTGTAGGACCTTCATTAATGTAAATGGCATGTCTGATGTTGTGAAAAGACACCCTTGTTTTGAAAAAGTCACATTGTTTTGCATGTATCAAGAAACATTGTGTCCGTGAGGCAAACCATCCTAGAGAAATCTAGAAACTGCAACTGACTATGCCAGCAAAGATGCCCCGAGTGCAGAATGACTTATTCCTAAGACGTAAAGATAGACAAATCCCAATCGAGGATAAGATAGTCATTTAGGAAGATGAAGTCAGCGTATAAGCACAGGCAAAATTATGAAGGCCTAGTGTCAGTACTGCATTGATAGATGGAGCGCAGAACACAAGTGACACCTGATTGCCAGGTTTTCACCACTTGGCAAGATATTTTTCTTTCTTTTTGCTACCAAGATGCTTGTTTTACTAGGTGCTCATCAAGGCACTTTTTTCTTTTTCAATGTTTTTGCTATTTTTTCTTTTTTTGAATCTTTTTTGGAGTATCAAGGCGCCTGTTTACCAGGTTTTCACCAAGGATACCCATTTTGTAGGGCCTTTTCCACTATTTTTGGATTTCTTCAAGATCAATTTTTGGAATGTTTTTGGTATTTAGCAAGAACATTTTTGTTGTAAAGGCTCTGCTAGTCGAACATTAAGCGTAGAACCACTTGAAATGTAGAGTGTTGATAGGATCTAGAAGAATGTCTCCCTCGGGTGTAGCTAATTGACAAGCTCCAGTCCTGAAAGTAGCAGTGATAACATAAGGTCCCAGCCAATTAGGTTCAAACTTTCATTTTTGATCTCTGTTAGGCTGGTTCTTAGGATTCTCCTTGAGGACAAGATCTCCTAATTCAAATTTGCATGGCTTTACCTTTTTATTGTAACCTTTAGACATACGTGCTTGATACACTTTGAGGTGATCGAACGCTTGTTGTCTGCGCTCATCTAGTAGGTCCAGAGAATTTACCCAATCAATATGGTACTGCTCATCAGTAACCAGTCCTTGTAAAGATATCTGCAAAGATGGGATTTCAACCTCAATAGGTAATATTCCTTCAGTGCCATAGACTAGAGAAAATGGCGTGGCTCCATTTGGTGTTCTTATGCTTGTTCTATAGGCCCATAGTGCTAGATTCAGTTGTAGGTGCCAGTCTCTGACAAACTTGCTTATAGTTCTGTGTAGAATCTTGAGAATATTCTTTTTTGATGCCTCGGCCTGTTCATTACCTTGAGGATAATAGATTGAGGAGCAATGTTGATTAATATGAAACTATTCACAAAGGTCATCAATGTCTTGATTTTTAAATTGGCCCCCATTCTCTATCACAATTGAAGAGGGTATCCCATATCTACAAATAATGTAGTTCAGAATGAACATAGCCACCTATTTGCTAGCGGCTTTGATTAGTGGCATGACTTTGACCCACTTCATTAAATACTCAATGGTCGTAATGATAAACTTGTGTCCATTTGAAGAGTTGGGATATATTTGTCCAACCAAGTTAAAGGCCCATTGTTGAAATGGCAAATGTGTTATGAAAGGTATAACTTCTCTGTCAGGAGCGTGAATAAGGTTTCCACATGTCTGGCATTTAAGACATGCTTTTGAAAATTGAATAGCATTGTTCTCCATGGTAGGCCAATAATAGCCTACTCTGAGCAGTTTCTTGGCTAATGAAAAACCATTCGAGTGTGATCCACATACACCTTCATGGACATCTTTTAATGCTAGATCAGACTCTTCGAGTTCTAAGCACCAAAGAAGTGTACCATCAAGACTGCATCAATATAGGTTGTTAGTTATGAGGACGTAATGTGATGCTATCCTAATTAGGGATCTTCTCTCATTTCTAGATAGATTGGTGAGAATGGTTTGGTCAGAAAGGTATGCAATGGTACTGGCATACCGAGAATTATCTGGATTATTCAAGGCACATATTACCTAGTATTTAGGGTTAACAAAGGAAGGATAGGATATTTCTTCCACCAAGAATTTATAGTAGAATTGATGCTCCTCCAGCTATAACATGGTTGCCAAGGTAGCCATAGCATCCGCAGCCTTGTTCTCTGATCTTGGTATTTGCTGGAAGATGATGAAGACAGAGTACTTCTTTATATCATCAACTAGTTGTTTGTAGGGCATCAATTTTTCATCTTTTGTTTGATACTCCCCATTGACTTGATTGATAATTAGCTGGGAGTCACCATACACATGTAACTCAATGATCTTCCATTCCATAGCTAGCTTGAGGCTATTGACCAATGCTTCATATTCTGAGATATTGTTGGTACATGGAAACATCAATTTGTAGGATTTGAGAATCATGTATCCTTGTGGAGTTATGAAGAGGACCCCTACTCCAGATCCTTGTTAAGTGAATGAACCGTCAAAGTACATCTTCCAAGGATGTTGAATGAGATGCATGATTGTTTCATCAGGAAATTTAATTAGTAAAGGTTCATCATCCTGGAGTGGTGAATTAGCCAATTGATTTTCAAGTACATGTCCTTTGATAGCTCTCCATTCTACATATTCAATGTCAAACTCACTTAGAATCAGGACCCATTTTGCCAAACATCTTGTTAATGTTGTTCTGCTCAAAAGATACTTTAGAGGGTCTATCTTAGAAATGAACTTCATTGTATGAGAGACCATTTAGTGTCTCAATTTTTGTGATGTGAAGATTACTGCTAAGCATGCTTTTTCAATAATGCTATAATTGAGCTCATAAGTGACTAGGGTTCTACTAATGTAGTAGATAACTTGTTCTTTCTTTGTTTCATCTTCTTGTGCCAGTAATACTCCTAGGGATGTAGTTGTTGCTAAAATATATAGGAGTAAGGGTTTTCCATGAATAGGCACCATAAGAATAGGTGGAGCAGCTAGGTACCCCTTCAATTCTTTGAAGTTTGCTTCACAGTGTTCATCCCATTTGAATGTAACCCCTTTATGTAGTAGCTTAGTAAAGGGTTGTGCCTTATCTGCAAGTTGGGACATGAATCTCCTGATTGACTGGAGTCTCCCTTGTAGCATCCTCATTTGACTGATATTATGTGGAGGAGTCATCTCTATAATAGCTTTTACCTTTGTAGGATCTACCTCGATCCCCTTTGCTAATACTATGAATCCTAGGAGCTTGCCTGATTGGACTCCAAAGGCACATTTCTTCGGGTTGAGCTTGATTTGGAATTGTTCCATTCAATCCAATATATTTCTTAGGTCAACAATGTGAGTACCTCTCTCCTTAGATTTAGCCAATGTGTCATTGACATAGTACACCATGTTCTTGTGCACCATGTCATAGAATATTGTTGTAATAGCTCTTTGATATGTTGCACTGGCATTCTTTAACCCAAATGGCGTGAAGTTCCAGCAAAATGTGCCCCATGTGCATGTGAATGCACTTTTATCTTGATCCTCAGGGGTGATCTTGATTTGATTATAGACCGAGAATCCATCCATTAATGAATACATCTGGTAGCCTATCGTAAGGTCTATGGTCATGTCAATGCTTGGTAGAGGAAAATCATCTTTCAGACATGCTTTGTTTAGGTCTCTGAAGTCTGTACAGATCCTAATAGATTTAATAGATTTAGAAATAGGAACCACATTGGAGATCCACCCTGCATAGGCAATGACTCAAGTAAATCTAGCTTTTAACAACTTTTCTAGCTATGATTTTACCAATAATGCAACATGAGGATGCATCTTTCTAAGTTTTTTTTTTTACGGGTTTAATCCCGGGAGCTATAGACAAGTGGTGCATGATGAGATTAGGATCTAGCCCTAGAATATTAGTGTAGGACCATGCAAAGTTGATCTTCTTATCCTTCAGGAACTTTGTGAACTGTACCTTCTCTTCTTCTGATAAAGATTGTGCCAGATGAACTATTTGAGGATTTTCAACAGTGCCGAAGTTTACTGGCTGTGTTGGTTCAATTAATACCAAAGATCTTTCCTGAAATTGGTCAGGGAGGATATCAAGAGTCTCATCCTTTGGCACCTCTAAGAGGTTTTCACCATTGGAAACATCCTTTTTCTTTACTATTTTTGGATCTTATACTACCACGGAGTGGTTTTCACCATCAGTCTGCTTTTTCTTTTTCTTTTTTAGTTTGTGACTAAGAAACTTGATATGCTCCTGTGACATGTTCTTGCTCCTTGCATTGGTGGAAGAAGGGTAAGGTTTACAAGAATTAAGATAACAAGCTAGGGAATGGTCATTGGAAAAGTTGAGGATAGGAGTAGGATCTGTTTCAGTCTAATCAATTAGGTCTTGAAGTACCAATGTTAGCGAGTCAAATTCTGGGAAGGACAGCATCGTGTTAGCATCAAGACCATTAACTAACATGACATGATATGTTAAGTTAATTTCTTTGATATTTAGATCAATAAGAGTGAGATCATCATTAAAAGGGTCATTGTGAATCATATATGGATCAAACTCTAGCGAATCATTAGTAGAATTCTCATCATCATCTCTTTGTAAAAGGAGGCTTCTTGCTTGTAGCCTATGAAATTCTTGTAGACTTATGTATTCACCAATGTCTCCATTAATGATCAGGGGAATGAACTCTTCTTCTACTTCAGGAGGATTTAGT
Source organism: Thuja plicata (assembly GCA_018584345.1). Classification (NCBI taxonomy): domain Eukaryota; kingdom Viridiplantae; phylum Streptophyta; class Pinopsida; order Cupressales; family Cupressaceae; genus Thuja; species Thuja plicata. Next base: position 1,282,746 of record MU223927.1, on the reverse strand, counting down.
ATCATTGAGAGGAGTGTCAGATCATTTTCTAGGAGCTGAGGAAGCTGCAAACATGTGGATTGTATCTATCCCAATATCTTCAGAAGCAATAGATAGTCAATCCCATTCATAGTCATGAGAGTCTATGATATCATCATCAGATCTATTTAAATATTCAACAATGTTTATTTGATGGACTCGGTTAGCTGCTTATAGATCAAAGTGGGGTAGATCAAGGACATGTGAAATTGTGACTAATTGCCCCCAGTTAGGATGTAAATTTTGTGGCTGGGTTATCTCTTGAGTGATTGTTTCTATGGTGTCTCCTACCTCTTGAATGGGAGATGGTGCTAGAAAAGGAGTTTGAAAATCTTGTGGTACTTCAAAGCTAGGTACATAGCATTCTCCTTGGTAGTTGGGTTATTGTGTGCCAACATGTAACAATCTTTCATAGGATCATTGTTCTAGTTCATCTGTTTCTTCACTCCCTTTATCTAAGTGTGGACTCTATATTGGAGCGGGTTTATCAGTTGTAGTTTTAAAACCTAGTCCTCTTTTATCTCTAGTGTTGCGGAACCCCAAGGGAATAGGTTCAATGATCCCTCATCCTATGTCATTTAGGGGTCCCTTTCCTTTGTAACCCATTTGTGTAAGGAAATCATATCCCTTTCCATACTACTCTGGGGATATCCTCATGTGTTTGACCTCAGATTCCACTGGTTCTCCTTTGTAAAGCCAGTCCAAGCCTGCCTATTCTTTTGTGTTATCAGAAGAAGATGTGGATGCCTTTATCATGCGAGTTACCTTGTGTACTTCTAGTTCTTTGGATGCTAGAGGTGTGAATATGGATGAAGGTTTTCCATAGGACCTTGGTGATACCGGAAGTTCTATCATTGATGGAGTCAGGTCCAGTTTGTACTCTCCCATACCCGTTTCTTCAAGTTTTAATGTTTTTCTAAAACTGTTCATAACCATGTCCTTGGTTGTTTTAGGAGCAACTGTATCCATAGCTTCTTTGTTGTGTGGGATCATGCTACCTTTTTTGATATTGTTGCAAGTGTAGTTGGCATCTACAAGAATCATCACTTCTATCCCATTATGTGGGAACTTTATGGATTGGTGATAAGTGGACGGTATAGCTTGCATTTTGTGAATCCATGGTCTCCCCAGTAGAATATTGTAGGCCAATGGTAAATCTATAACTTGACATATAACATTCCTTTCAATTGGTCCGACTCTAATAGGTAGAGCAATAAGACCTCTGGAGGATCTTTCTTCCTCATCATAAGCTTTGATGGTTATCTTGTTTCTAGTGTTAATTGTTTGTTTTGAGAGACCTAGTCTCCTAACAAGATCCAGAGTACAGATATTCAATCCTGCACCTCCATCTATCAATACGTGTCTAACATGGGGTTTATGAATAAGGACTTTGATATGGAGGGGTTGATTGTAAGGATGGGTCAATGACTTGTCATACTCTTCAGAAAAGGAGAGGTAGTGTGGTGCTAAGATGTGATTGACCATCGCATGAAACTTGTCTATATCAATATCTTTTGGAACATTAGCAGCGTGTAGGGCTTGTTCTACGATTTTCCTATGTAGTGTGGATATCTTGAGCAACTCGAAGATGGAAATTTTGGCAGCGGTTTGTTGTAATTGGTCTACCAAGTCATATTTTACCCTGGGGATAGTGACCACATGTTTTTCTACTGGTTTAGGAATAGTTATAATAGGAACCTTTGATGTTGACAATGATGTTGGTTTTGGAGGTCCTTTGATTGTAACTTGTGCCTAGCTCTATGTTACAACATTGGAGGAGGATGAGGCACCTTTAATTGTGATCACACTGATGGATTCAGTTTCAATATTGAGCATATTAATCACATTGTCACTTTCTAAATAGGTGTAGTTTACCTCATTACCTTTCCCTTTAGATGCCTCTCCTTGATTGTAATTAGGAAAGGGTTTGTTGAACATTGTATGATCCTCATTGGTAGTATGTCTGTCTACTTTAATTTTACCTCCTTCGATGAGGTCTTGGATGACATGTTTAAGTTTGAGACAATTATTAGTCTTATGTCCCTTGTTCTTGTGGAAGATACAATATGAATTATCATCCCACCACCTGGGTTTGACTGTTGGTTCCCATGGTTTAGAATCAGGAATTGTAAGAACTTTGTTATCCACTAGCATTTTCAAAACAGTCTCAAGAGGTTCCCCCAAAGGAGTAAATGTTCTTTGGGATTTTGAAGTCCATGTTCATTCATTGTTGTTATCATTGTTTGTTTTGGCAATGAGAGGTGTCACTTTAGCCTCTTTGCTTGCTTGCATGCCATTGGTTAGATTGAATGCTTCGGGTTTAGGATTAATTTTAGAGGCATCAACTACTCTATCATTAACAACATTTTTGTTTTGCTTCCACCATTTAGGCTTGGAGTTGGAGTTACTACCTTTGTTTTCATTTTGAAGGGTGATCTCTCCCTTTTTGACCATGACTTCCTCAATACGGAGGGAATTTTTAATCATCCTATCGAAGCTAGGAGAGTTTTGCATTTGTAGAGCATATCTCAATTCAGGCACTAGATTATTAACAAAGATTTCCATTTTCTCTGTTTTGGGAATGACCCTTGAATATCGTGCAAAAATCTTCCTCCATATTTGTAGGAAGTGTGTGAATGATTCTCTAGTTCATTGTTTGGTGTTACATAGATCCATCATAGTTATGTCATGTTGGATGTTGTAGGAGTAATGTTGAACGAATCGTTGGACTAACTCCTCAAATGTTTTGACCTTAGAGTTTAATTTTGAAAACCACTCCATGGAATTACCTCCTAGACTTCCTAGAAACAGTCGCATGAGGTATGTGGGATCGTGCATGTACTTGATGCTTAGAGCACAAAATTCCCTTACATGGTCGTGTGGATCAATTTCTCCCGTGTACTTTTCATACTTTGGCCTTTCCACATTAGGAGGAAATGGGACCATAGTGATACTCTTGTTGAAAGGAAATGGACAAATGGCGTCCAAAGAGTATTTTGTTTTGGGTTTCTCCTTCTCTTGTTTGAGGTTGGTGAGCTCCATTTGCATTAGATTGAGCTGTTTGGTGAGAATAGATATCGGGTTTGGTACCTCCTTTTCTTTGATATTTTCCACATTATAATCCTTGGGTAACTTGACACCTGTGGATGCTAGATGGAGGAAATAATTTTATTTATCGTCACCAATTATCCATTCCAATAGCTTGTGGATCCGTTTACTTTGTTTGAGTTTTTCGTATTCATCTTCATGGTTCTCTTCTTCACTATCTGATCCAAATGGATTATGTTCAAACTTGGGTCTTTCTTCCTATTCCGTGCCTTCGGATTGTGCTTATTTGCCATCATTATAACGCTCAAAAGCCTTACTCCATTTGTTAGTGTTGCTATCCATTTGATGTGAATCTAGATCAAGAAGGGAACTACGAGAACTTTCTCCTTGAAAGTGTGGTGTTTTAGGAGGCACTTTTGATCTTTTAGTTGTATACTAGTTGCGTCTTGTGTTAACCATGAAGTTTGTTTCTCAATTTTGTTAACATTTCCCAATAGTGCAAGTAAGGATTTTAGATTGTTCAAGTGGGTGTGTCTAGGTAAAAGTAACTCTTTGTTGTTGGTGGATGTAAATGATTCTAGTGTCAGAGGGTTAGAATTCCTTGATAGTGAGCTAGGAACCAAGTTGTTGATAGAAAATGGGTAGACCACATGTATTGAACTTATGGTGAAAGGCTGACTAAGCATGCAAGCTGGACATTTTGAAAGTGTTTTGAAAATATATCAGGAAGACCAAAAGAGACAATAGGAACCAACTAAAGAGAAAAAAGGGTATCCTAATCCACTGAGACTTCCTAAGAAAAACTCCTACAAATGCCAATTGTCCTGAATGCAAGTTCCCAGATGCGAGCCTCTGATGGTACCAGATATGATCCTAGAATCTGGATACGACTTCTTGCTGACCAAATGTGATCCTAAATACCAAATGTGATCCTAAATACTGCATGCAACTCGGGAAAAATAGGATATGATCTTATGATGTCTTTGTCAGTTTGGGTTAGTTTTGAAAAGTTTATTTTCAAGGTGCATGAAGTTGCTTATTTCCAGATTGCATCAAGAGGTGTCATAAGGTGTGAAAAACACTTGTACTCCAGGGTTTTAAATTTGTTGATTGTTTTGAGGAGCTTATCTTTTTAATGATCTTTTGGACACGTCAAACAGTTTTGCATTGTTAAGAGGGTGAAACAAACACTCATTTTGTCCTATTTTCTAGGTGGAGGATGAAAATCTTTGCTCATTGACTCAGGTACACACTCAAATGTTAATCAAAATACAACCATCACCAAGCACGCAATGGCTCCAGTCATGATGCTATATTAGCCGACTCTAAATGCAAGTGAGGGCACAATATGATGAGTGTCTTGGGACAATTACTTTTTTCCTTGCACAAAGATTATCACCCTTTCGGGGATGAATCGGGAATTCTTTCAGTTGAATTTGTTGTAGTTTATTGGCCAATCCGTTCAAAACTATCCCCTATAGAATTGCACAAGGAAAAATTGACATGTATAGCCCTATGAGTACCTGAATATATGTAGTCTCGCAAGAAAGATTCAAGCGGCTCCGCTCTACATATACCTAGATATGTTCAAGGAATGATGTCATAATTCTAAGAACAAAACTAGTTCCATCTTCCAAGGCTTTGGCCTACGAGGAAGTTACTATTTATAGTGAGTTGGAAGGGTTGGCGTAAGACCTGTCCTCACTTGGGTCATTCCCGAGAGATTTTTTTCTCAACCAGCAGGCCCTCTATTGTTTAAATGTATGTAACTAGGATTGGCAAGCTTTGGATGTCTGGATTTTTTATTCTTTTGAGGAAGAAGAGCATACTCTCCCAATCTAAGCCATTTTCTCCCAAAGCACTTAAAACAAAGTTCATTCCCTCAAGCTATGTTGAGCTCAATTTAGTTGTTCCTATTTTAAAGAAAATAGGATGCTTGAAAGGGAAAGTTTTCCTTGTTCAATTAACCACAATGATTTAATGATTTGTGTTGTTCAATTTCTGATCCAAAACGAATTGAGCGATTGAACTTGTTCTTTAATCCCACATATTTAGTGTTTTGTTTTATTCATTTACTATCCAAAAAGGAATTAAGTGATTTCTTTGCCTGTTCATTTACGCCAAATTTCGTTCAATCCATAAACTGATGTATGAGTTTCTAATTTTCCTTAAAAGGAAAAGAGCATAATCCTCTAGTCAGTTTAGTGACAAATTGGAATATGTATTTTAAATTTTGAAAACAAGTAAATAGAGGTCAAGATGGGGGTTTGGCAACCTGTAAAACCGAGTTAGTATTTATTTATTTTAACTCCATGAAAACCTCCAAAAATAACCTACAAACACTTGTTAAGCCCCAAAATACCACAAACACCACTTGTCAAGATGTTAGGATTAGGTAAACCGAATGCACAAGCTTTTTAACTAGATGCGAGCCTAAATTTATACTAAATGCGACACAGTATACCGTATGTGAGCTTTTACACTGAATGCGATCCCTTGCTGACCATATGTGAGCCTAAACAAGAAATGACATGGGAAATCCTAGATGTGATCCTAGTTTTTCGCGGTACGATGGCGTATCTAGGATGCGATCCTGAATGATTAAAAATGATCCTGTGACCGAATCCTAAGCATGCAAATTGGCAAAAAAGTGTTAGAAAATGAGGCTAAGTTGGAAATTAGGCCCCACAGTGGGCGCCAAAAATGTTTGTGTATTTGGGTACCTAATAAGAGAGACACAACACATCAATAAGTCATTGCATTAGTTCAAAACAGTTAGACAAGCATGTAAAACCACCTAATATCGACCTATTGCCTTCTAACTAGGAAGAGTGTGATTAGTAACATAAAAGCCCTTAGTTTATGCTACAATCAGTGACATATACGGCCTAGTATGAAGGATTTTAGATTATAAACAAGCTAAAAAGATGAGAAAAAATGCATTCTAGGTCTAAGCATGGCAGTAATAACAATGTAAAAGCATGGATATGAAGTGAAATGTGAGTTCTAATATTAATCTAATAGCATAACATTGCATTGAGAATATACGATGAAGGCTTAATTACTCTAAAAAATGGCTTCTATCTATAGAAGAATGAGAGAGAGAGAGAGAGAGAGAGAGAGGGGGAACGAGGTGAATTAATGAGTTAAGGGACTCATTAATGGAGGTGTAAGAACCATTAATGCCCAAGGCATTAATAAGGCATGGAGGAGACATAGGCTTAAGGCATCTTCATTAATAAGGCATTAATGAAAGC
>MU223927.1:1264923-1276046 GCA_018584345.1 Thuja plicata | reverse complement strand
GATAATTGATTTAAGGATTTATTTAATTCCTTTATAATTAAATACTATAGCCATGTTTGATTTTGGTTTGATTTAATTGGTCTGAATTGATTTAAATCATATGGCTATAATAGTTAATATAATTTAGCGATAAAAATCACCAAAGACATTAAATTGATTCGAAGAATTATGCCAAGTAGTAACAGGGCCATTTGGACATAATCGAGGGTATGATCCCACTTAGGGAAAATAGGGTCCATAGTTGGAACAAACCAAATTCGGGTGGTTACAGGTTGAAGGGAAGAACGGAAGCCTGCTAGGAAAGAATCGAATAGGCCTTCTAATGTGAAACCTAAAGAGGAGGTTAATATGAAGAAAATTATAAGTGCCATAAAATATTTGAAGCATATAGAGAATAGGAATAGTAGGTCTCCCAATAATGATAATCCATCCTTTGGTAATTTTAGTAGGCAACACAGGATGCAAAAGTACCCATTTACCACCCAGTGGAAGGATGGGAAACCTATTCTGCCACAAAGGAAAGACAAGACTGATAATAAGATTCTTGACCCTATACAAAGAAGCTCTTTTAAAGTATGTGATGATGTTTCATGGTGTACAACTTGTCAGTCACCACACAATCTTGACTATTGTGTTGTTTCTTTGAATATAACTGCAAATTAAGCACAACAAGAGGGGGAAGAAAAAGATGAATTGTATGATGACAGTGGTTGTGCAATGACCTTTTCACACTTAATTGGTGAAGAGGAATTTTGTAATGAAATTGAAAACCAAGATATGGTTCCATCTGATGAAAAAGAAGAAGAAATTGATGACACAAGTTGTAATGCTAGAAGGGGTAAGGAACCTATTATATTAAGAAGACCTTCATATGAACATATTTCAAAAATCATTGTAGACATTGTTACTCAAGTAAGAAGTAATTATAATTTGAGAAATAGGTCAATTGGTAGTGTTAATGTAAAATCAGCTAGTATTAGTATTAAGGAAAACAAAGAAGACACTAAGAAGACATAAGAAGATGAAAAAACTTGTTGAGGGTGTCAAAAGAATAAAGGTTAGGAAAGAGGATTAATCAAATAGTCCAATTTTTTTCTACAAGGTAAAAATAAAGATGCCAGAGATAAATTTTTCTCCTCTTCAAAAGGATAATAAAAGGACTGATCCAAGCTTGGCTACTCAAGTTGAAGGTGAAAGTATTGTTACTATGAAACAAGACATCTATGATATAGGTACACCCCTATTGATATGGTACAATTGTTATCATAGATCACTATCAAGGTTCCACTATTGGAAATAATGAGGATTAAGGAACATAAGAAAAGACTTTTACATGTCTAAAAAAAATTTCTTCAACAAGGATTCACAAGCCATAAAAGAATGAGAAAATGAGAATGATAAAAGATAAATCTGATAATAAGGGGAAAGAATCAGAAGAAATAGTTTCAAAAATCCCTCAATTTTATTTGAATACAAATCATGTAAAAACTCCCTTGGGAGCTATATATATTTTTATCTTGACTCTAGTTAGCAATGGTAAGATGCTAAAAATTTACATGATAGATTCAGGAGCATCAAACACTATCATGCCTTAAGAGATAATGAAATCAATGGGATTGCAATTTGATACTCCGCATGGAAGATATCATGGAATGGATTCTATGGAAGTTCCTTTCATAGTTTATATCAAAGCTCTACCTTATAGACTAGTTGCATATCCAGAAAAGGTACTAACAATGAGTGTCTTAGTGGTTGATATTCCTCCCTAATATGCAATGCTGTTATTAGGAAAGTGGAGTACTTCAATGGGAGGAAGTATTAATTGTGACTTATCTTTTGCAACTTTTGATATTTCTGGGCAAAGTGTTAAGGTATCAATAGAAACTAGAACTCCTCACATGGTTGAGGAAAATGAGGATAATAATATGAATTGTTTCTTAGATACTGATATCGGATCTTTCAAAGTGAAATATAGGAAGGTTGAAGGATAACTCCAACATGTTCTTTTATCGTAGGAGAAGGATAATCTTGTAGATCAACATGACTTATGGACTATGTATTATGATGGTGTAACCTCAAAAGAGGGAGATGTTGCAGGAGTTTTTCTGATAGCTCCTACTGGTAAGACCTTCCAATTCTCATTCACTTTTTTGTTCACGTGTACCAGTAATATTACAGAGTATGAGGCTTTGTTAATAGGATTAAGGCTAGCCTCAAGAGATAAAACAATAAATCTTAGAGTACTTGGAGATTCAAAATTATTAATTTCTCAAATAAGATCCAAGTATGCTTCAAAGAATCAAAGACTAAAGCAATACAAAAATGTTTTTAAGGGTGAAGTGGAAATTTTAATGCATTTGGCTTTGACTAGATGGATAGAAGTCAGAAAAAAATGGCAGACTTTCTATCTAATATTTCTTTGAGGCTAGAAGATATCACATTTCCAACAATCTCCAAAAAAGAGGTTCAATCCAAGCCTTCCATACCAAACAATGTTGATAATTGTCAAGTATTTGAAGATGAATTGGATATTCAAAGATTTTTATATTGTGAATCAAACTTTGGAAATAAAGAGATGGATTTTAATGGATATGTCAAGACCTTGGATGGAAAAGATAGTATTTTTGGTAAGTATTTCTTATAGATGAACTCAAATATAGTTACAAATGGATTAGTTGTGTTTGGCAAAGATTTTGATAATAAGGACAAGCCCTTTTATACAAAGACTATGAACAAGCCAAAGGATTTGAAAGAAGTGAATTTAGGGACAGTGGAAGCTCCTAAAAGGATATACATTTCTAAAAAGTTGTCTCCTAAACTTAGATAATTGTTAGTTGATCTTCTCAATAAATATAAGCATATTTTTGTATGGTATTATGATGACCTAAAAGCATACAAAGAAGATCTCTTCCAACATTAGATTCCTTTAAAAGAAGGCACAAATTCTTTTAGAAAGAATTTGACACCAGTGAATCCCACATTGGCACCAAAGATACAAGAAAAATTGAAAAATATGAGGGATGTTTGAATTATAAATTTTATCAGACATTCAACATAAGTATCAAACTTGATAATTGTGAGAAAGAAAAATGGAGACAGTAGACTCTGTGTAGACTTTAGAAATTTGAATATGAATTCATTCCAGCATAGCTATGGTTTTCCCAATATGGAAGCCATGCTACAAAGAGTCACTGGATCTGAATTGATGTCAATTTTGGATGGATTTTCAGGTTATAATGAGGTCATGGTCAAGCAATTAGAACAATTCAAGACTGCATTCACCATACCTTGGGAAACCTATGTATATGTCAGAATGCCTTTTTGGCTTAACAAATGCTGGTGAAAATTTTCAAGGAGATGTGGATGTGGCATTTGCAGATTTTATAAATGATTTTCTAGTAGTCAACCAAGATGATCTTCAAACCTATTCACCAAATGAGGATCAACATTATGGTAATCTTGAGAAATTTTTTGTTAGAGAAGTGGAATGAGGGGTTTATTTTAATCCAAAGAAGTTTGTTTTTGTGGTTACAAAGGGAAAGATTTTAGGGAATAATGTATCTAAAGATTGAGTTACAATTGACCCTTAAAAGGTAGATGCAATTCATATAATACCTTAGCACTAGAATGTCAAAGGCATTCAATATTTCTTTGGACATGTAAATTTCCTGAGAAGATTTATTACAAACTTTGCAGAAACCCATATTCCGATTTAGAAAATGATGAGGAAGGGAGCTAGGGTTGAATGGAATTAAGAAGCATCTAAAGCCTTCTTAGGTATTAAACAAGTTCTCAAAGATGCTCTTGTTTTGAGAACACTTGATTATGGTAAGCCTTTGCAGATCTTATCATTTTCTTCATACAATATTGTTGCTGGAGTATTTTTACAAAAGAATTTAGAGGGATTTGAACAACCAATTTCCTTTTTTAGTAAGTCTTTACAAGAAACAAAATTAAAGTATGAAATCATGGAAAAAAAGAATATGCTTTGGTTAAAGCTGTCAAATATTTAGATGTTATTTGATAGGAGAAACTATAATTTCTTATGCCCCTAGTGTTGTTGTGAAGTACATTCTAGTCCAAAAGGAAGTTTTAGGAAGGAGGTGTAGATGGAAAAACAAGATCCATGAATTCAATGTTGATATTAATATCATAAAGTTGGTAAGAGGCATAGGACGTGCAAAACTTATGGATCAGAGAAATTTAGATGCTAATCATATAGACATGCTATAAGTAGAGCAAAATCCTTATATCTGTGATATGGATTGTTGACCAATGGTATAGGGATATTATTGGATACCTATAGAAAATGATATTACCTCCTAAAATGGATGAAAATAGGAGAAGAATAATTAAGTTTCATTTTGTAAAGTATGCAATAATTCAGGGTCAATTTTGGTGGAGGAACAATGAAGGAGTATTTCTCAAATGTGTAGACTATGACATATCCAAGAACTTGTTTGAACAAATGATTAATACTGCATGTGGGGGCCATTACATGGATAATACTACTGCACATAAGATTATAAGATCTGGTTTATGCTATAATACTATCTTCAAAGATGCCCATAATTATGTTAAGAGATGTGATGCTTGCAAAAATATTTGTAGGTAAGCTTAAGTTCCGTGGGAGTTTTCCCTTGTAGCCTATTGCAGTTGAGGTACCTTTTCAAAAATGGAGAATGGATTTCATTGGGAGGATTCCTAACAATTCTAGTGGGGGTCATTCATGGATCATGGTGGCAACTGATTATTTTACCAAGTGGGTTGATGAAATTCCTACTAAAAGAGCCACTAGTAAAGTTGTGATTGATTTCATGTTACAAAATATCCTCACTAGGTTTGGTTATCCAGAGACTATTGTGGTAGACAATGCAATGTGTTTTAGGTTTGAATAATTTATTTTTTCTTCCAATAGTATGGGATCCATGTTTTATTCTTCCTCAGATGACCCACAGGGGAATGGGCAAGCTAAATCTAGTAATAAGAGCCTAATAAAGATATTGAAGAGCATGTTGGATAAGAACTAGAGGGTCTGGGATTCAAAGTTGCAACAAGCACTATGGGCTAATAGAGTGACAGTGAAAAATGCCATTGGTTGTGCACCTTTTGATTTGGAATATGGTATTTATGGTAGGTTGCCTCAGAACAACTTGTTATAGATGTAAAAATTTGTCTAAGAATATGATGAAGAATTAGATAATGACATGAGGATCAAAATGGATGATTTGATATAATTTCATGAATCAAGAAGGGAAGCACATGACAAAAATGTTGGGTTACAGCTGCAATGTAATGATTTGTATGACAAAAGAACCATTGTTAGAAAATTTGAATTCAATGACTTGGTCTTGATGTGGAATGCCAAACTAGAAGATAAATGAAAACATGGAAAATTTTATCCTATTTGGTTGGGATCATACATGATTGACAGTAACTGGGGTTCTTATTCTTACATTTTGATAGATTTAACAAGAAATAAACTTGAATTTCTAGTTCATCAATAGTTCTTGAAGTTCTACTTCTCTTTAAGTTCTCAAATCCATGAACAGTAAGTTTGTACAGTTTCCTTGATTTAGTTGTCTGTTTTAGGTTGGTTTCCTTTCTATTAGTGGTCTATTTCTCCCTAAGATACTGGAATCTTGCTATGGCTACAAGAGACATAGATCCCTAGTCAGAGCCACTATTAGGTCTGTTAAATATTCTATTTCAATGAAGTTCCTCTGGCATTTTTCAGCAAGTTTTTTGGGACTGGTTCTTAAACCCTTCAAGCCATTGCAACCAATTTTCAAAATTTAAAATTGTTTCCATCAGGGTTTCAAAGTGGTAGACTGTGTCTTATGCGAGAGATCAATAAATTTATCAATCTGATCTTCTATATCACATTTATGTAGTTCCAAGATGCTGATAGAATGGAGATCTGATGGCTCAAAATGCCTTTATATTGTGAAGCGATGTTGTCTTGTTTCTCATTAGATTTGCAAATAAGTTGTAACCTTTACATGACACCTTATATCCTCTGCATTTATGTTGGGTTTTCTTCAAAGTCATAGTGGTTGTAAATAGACTTCATGAGAGGATTTTTCTCCATCCCAAGGTCGATGGTGGTTATAGATCAGATTGCATAGGCTGAAGTGAAGAAGAAAGGGTTTCAAATTGATGAAAGAACAATTTAGTGGTTGGAGAAGTTATTTCTTTTTAATTTGGTTATTTTACCTAACCCTAAATGATCTGAGGCTTTTTTCACTCCCTGTTTTCTATAAAGGTATTTCCAAGATCATTTATTAAGGGCTAGAGAATTGGGAAAGTATAAAAAAACATTATGTTTCATGCTTGTTTCTTGTCAGGGATATAGTAAAATTATTTTTCGACTGTATTAAGACAATTTAAATTTTTATGATCTTTTGGATATTATTGAATTGTGTTTTTCCTAAATAAATTTGAGTTGTGAGTTTTCTGACTCATTGAATAGAATTTGTTTATGCATATGTTGTTAGTCCTTATCTTTGATCTAGGATCAAATTAAATGATTTGGATATGTCATAAGCTCTTTTGGTTTGTTTATATAAGGATATTGTAAGAAGTGTATGGTTTGGGTCACTTGTGTTTATGGTTATGAGTCTTTTCCAAGTAGGTTGGTTTCGGTTTTCAATATTTACACTGTGGTATTGCCCAATGGATAAGGCACTGGTAAATAACTAGTACATTCTATTGAGATACATGTCTAATTCAGTTTGGATATATTCTACCGATTTTAAACATCCAAACTATCTTAAAGTTCTTTCATGTTTTATGGTTGTTGGTTGTATGTCCTCCATGGTAATGAAGATTCAATGAATGTGTGGTTAACATTTAGTACTTTCCTACCATTATCTATTGTTTAAAATCTAGAGTTATAGGAGTTGTAAAGAGTTGTATGTTGAGCTAGATTAGGTGTACCCTCCTTGTTTTTGTAGAGCCAGAAGTGTAGAGGGAAGTCTTGTCCATATAGTTGGTCTAGTTACCTTAAGATATTCCATATTTGGAGCTAACCACTCTTAAAATCAATCTAAGGTATATTGGTAGCTTTGTAAAGAACAAACATTTATAAACACCAACATAGCCTTTCCCCCCAAGTGTAGGAACAAGGGTAAAGGGTACCTATTATGCTACTCACAAAGTGTACTACAATGTGCATGACAATAAGCCCCCAAGGAATAATCTAACAATATCATATAGTGTGGAGCTACATAATAGAGACTTAGATGTTATTTAGAAAAGTTAATATTGAAAATTATGTCCTTGTGAGATAATATACAAATAATACCATTCTAAATAAGTTGTTTTAATTTGTAATATAAATATTGATAGTTATTAGTAGAGTGATCATGATAGCAGTGATACATATAAAACATAAGAGTTCTAAGATGTCAATTATGTTTCTTTTTGTGTTTAGGTCTAGTAATCACCTTAGCACGAAGAAGTTTAGGAAAAAACATTTGTTGATTAAAATTTAATGCAAGAGAAGTGTTAGATGATGAAGGGGAGGATGTAGATAGATAAGGAGACTCAAAAACAAATGCTTCCATAGGTTTCTTACTATTCTCAACACATTTTTGCACAAATATTGAATTATATTTTGAAGTGTTATTCGTGATGGTGTTAACAATTACTAATGGTGGCTTTCTATAAGGATTCAATCTTAATAAAAAATAATGCTCATGCCTCTTGTTTCCTAAGGGAATTTTAATTGCTTGTTCATACATACCACACCCATTCATGTTGAATCCATATTTTTCTAATAAATGATAAACAGGGCCATATCGAGAAGCCATATCAAAAAGATATAATTGTCCCTTGTTAGTAACTATGTCATCACAACCAAGTTTAATAGATGCATTTGTAGGGGAAGTGTTATACACTAAATTTGTGCCTCTGATCTCAAGCTCTCTTGGTCTTGATAATCCAGTATAACAAGGGAGTCATCTCAAGGTTGTGGGACCTCTGCTAACCAAGATGAGACCTCCAGATTCTAGGCTAGTTCCTCTTGGATAATCACCTTAGCTTGCTCTTAAACAGGAAAGTAAACTTGAGGGGAAAAGGGTTAGAAGGATTGCATGGAAAGGGAAATAACTAAAAGAAAACTACCTACTAGGTGATGCACCGAATTTGACATGAAAACATAACAAACATAGGGTAAAGCCCTGGGTCAACTAACTGAATTGGAGGTAAAACACAAATCTCTTGTATAGGCATGCATAAATATTTCATAACAAGGTCATGATGAAACTAGTTAAGAGGAAAGACTTCACAGTTAACAGCTCAAATTAAGACACGAGTTACAACCTACAAGCAAACATACTCTTCTGCAAGTAGATGCTACACATGGGACATGATTAAAAGGAAATAAAATCATTCATGATTAACCCATCAACCATCTACAACGCATACACACAAGCAGAAAGGAGACAAGGCTGACACAATTCAATAAATTGGTTCCAGGAACTTCAAGCTCTGCATATTATTTCTCACAATGAGTTGCAGATTTTTGCAAAAATACATCAAGGATAGAAAAAATGTCACAAGCATGCCTCCTTACACAAAATCAGAACTTTTTACAAATGAGTCTTCAACTCATACTTATCCCTTATCATCCAACTGCTTTCTAACAGCAATAACTTCTGGATCAGATTTGGCCTGTCCAGCCACCTTTCTAACTCTTCAAAAGTCTGCAAAAACACCAGTTGGTGACCCGAAAGTCATAGCATCATCAATAATCCCTCAAAGAAGTAGTCTTATCCCTCTAGAAGAGTCACAAAAGTCTCTAAAATGAAATAACTCTTCTGCAGACTTTATCAACCACAACCTCTGATCTTTTAAGAATCTGATCTTTTCATCTATAAAATATCTGATTTAGATCATCTGAGAACAATCTAATATTGTTCTATCTCTGAAAACATCCGATCTTTCCCCTTGACTGTCTTACTTTTTCTTTCTGCGAGTGAGTGACGAGCCTTCTTTAAACTTCATTTCATGTCAGTAGCATACTCGCAGTCTTTTATGCTCTACTTCTGCCTTCTGTGCGAGTGAGCGATGCTGCCTCTTTTTACCTCAGTCGCAAGCTCACGAGCGCTTTTCCCTTTATCTTTTTTTGATCGGCGAGTGCGCGACGGCTTCCCTTTTTCCTCATCGCATAGTCGCGAGCTGAAAATCCTTCATCTTTATGGAACGACGACTGAGCGATGACCTCATGTTTTGTACTTATCGCACACCCACGAGCTCTTTTCTGATCTTTCCTGAGTCTCGGCGACTGGGTTCTAATGCATTTTACTTTCCATCTACTCTCTCATCGCATAGTCGCAAGCTGCGTTAAACTAACTTTTTATTCTCAGCGACTGAGTGACATTCCTTTTCTTCATTGCACATCATGTTCGGTCGCATACTCGCTCAACTTTTACTTCATTTTCACTTCTGACTGCGAGTGCGCGACTATGTCTACTTTTTCTTAGTCACTCACTCGCGAGCTTATCTCCCTTCATCCTTTTTTAACTGGCAACTGAGCGACGAACTCATGTTTTCTACTTATCGCACACCCGCAAGCTGATTCTCTTCCATGCTCCATGGTCTTGCGGAAAAATAGGAAACAAGGGAGGGATTTCCTTGCTTGCAGAAAATCTCTCTATGGGTGTGGCCTCCGCAACATGTATAAAATCCTTCTCTTTTCTCTTTTTTGGAGAATTACCTCCACAAGTAGAAATCCGCCACGGAGAATCAGAAATTCAATTCTCCACCTTGAGTCCTTTTGGTTTTTGGAAAATTTGAAAAGTGCTTCGAAAACCCATTGCAGGGTCCACCACAGTGCTTTTCCTTTTCTTCCTTTTCAGAAAACCATCCGAGAGGTGCGAAACCCGCCAGCCTTTGCAGAAAGATACCTCCGTAGGTAGAATTCCACAATAAGGCAAAATTCTACTTTTCTCTTTAGCTTTGCGGAAAATGACCTGAGAGGTGCGAAACCCACAAGCCTTTGCGGAAAATTACCTCTGTAGGTAAAATTCCGCAACAAGGCAAAACCTTCTCTTTTTTCATCCTTTTCAAAAAATTGCCTCCGTAGGTAGAATTCCGCCAAGGAGAAACAGAATTTCAATTCTCCGCAAGCCTTGTGGAAAATCTTTTCAGCAGGTAGAATTCCGCCACCCTTAATCTAGGTACCGAAAATCAGTAAAAAGGCACTTTTAGGAGGGATAAAGGGAATAGACGGTCACACAGGGCAAACCAGGCCAAATTAATAAGGATGGAAAATTTGGGCAACATTTTGGCGACTTCTACGGGATGTCAGCCTGCTAGACATGAAAACTAGTAGCCTATTGACATCAAACTATCCATTGGGCATGGAGTCATTTCTCAAGCACAAACTTGACATGGAAAAACTGTGCATGTGCACTTCTTGGAAAACATGGAAACTACACTAGAAAGCAGGGAAAGCAAAAATAGGGAAAATCTTACAAGAAAAATAAGGACCTACAAAGAGGGATTAACCTCAAAGCAAGGCTTCAAGTGGAAACCATTCACTGAGATTGGCAGGGCATCTCCATTAAGAGTTGAAAGCTGGAAAGCGTTAGATCCTCTACACTCTGTTATAACAAATGGTCCACCCCAAAAGGAATCAAATTTTGTGTGCCTACCAAGTCTGGACCTGAACTCATCCCACTTGAGAACTACATCTCTAACCTTGAAGCTCTTTCCCCTGGCTCTTTTGTCAAAGCTCCTTTTAGTTTGATTCTGATGGAATTCCATATCTTTCATAGATTTGTCTCTGATTTCTTCCAATTCCATCAATTCAGCATACCTGATCTGTAGGGGATCCTCTTTATCAAACAGGGCATACTGAGTGGCTAAGTCCAAAGCTGGTAATTCTGTTGAAATCCAAAGCTCAGCCTCTCTACCATACACCAACATGTATGGAGAATTACCAATGATCTTCTTCGGGGTAATTCTGTCTAACCACAAGGCAGACTTGAGTTTTGTATGCCAATCCCTTTGATTGTCCTGAAGAGTCTTCTTAATTATTCTGATTAGGTTCTTGTTTGTGGATTCTGCCAAACCATTACCCTGGGGATAATAATTTGAGCTGGTATTCAGATAAA
>MU223927.1:1233844-1259373 GCA_018584345.1 Thuja plicata | reverse complement strand
TTAAACATGAAAGTAAACTTGAGGGGAAAAGGGTTAGAAGGATTGCATGGAAAGGGAAATAACTGAAAGCAAACTACCTACTAGGTGATGCACCAAATTTGACATGAAAAAATAACACACACAGGGTAAAGCCCTGGGTCAACTAACTGAATTGGAGGTAAAACACAAATCTCTTGTATAGGCATGCATAAATATTTCATAACAAGGTCATGATGAAACTAGTTAAGAGGAAAGACTTCACAGTTAACAGCTCAAACTAAGACACGAGTTACAACCTGCAAGCAAACATACTCTTCTGCAAGTAGATGCTACACATGGGACATGATTAAAAGGAAATAAAATCATTCACGATTAACCCATCAACCATCTACAACACATACAAACAAGCATAAAGGAGACAAGGCTGACACAATTCAATAAATTGGTTCCAGGAACTTCAAGCTCTGCATATTATTTCTCACAATGAGTTGCAGATTTCTTCAAAAATACATCAAGGACGAAGAAAATTTCACAAGCATGCCTCCTTACACAAAATCAAATCTTTTTACAAATGAGTCTTCAACTCATACTTATCCCTTTTCAGCCAACTGCTTTCTGACAACAATAACTTCTGGATCGGATTTGGCCTGTCCAGCCACCTTTCTAACTCTTCAAAAGTCTGCAAAAACACCAGTTGGTGACCCGAAAGTCATACCATCATCAATACTCCCTAAAAGAAGTAGTCTTATCCCTCTAGAAGAGTCACAAAAGTCTCTAAAATGCAATAACTCTTCTGCAGACTTTATCAACTACAACCTCTGATCTTTTAAGAATCTGATCTTTTCATCTATAAAATATCTGATTTAGATCATCTGAGAACAATCTGATATTGTTCTGTCTCTGAAAACATCTGATCTTTCCCCTTGACTATCTTACTTTTGCTTTATGCGAGTGAGCTACGAGCCTTCTTTAAACTTCATTTCATGTCAGTCGCATACTCACAGTCTTTTATGCTCTGCTTCTGCCTTCTGCGCGAGTGAGCGATGCTGCCTCTTTTTACCTCAGTCGCAAGCTCGCGAGCTCTTTTCCCTTTATCTTTTTTTGATTGGCGAGTGCTCGAAGGCTTCCCTTTTTCCTTGTCGCATAGTCGCGATCTGGAAATCCTTTGTCTTTATGGAACGGCGACTGAGTGACGACCTCATGTTTTCTGCTCATCGCACACCCGCGAGCTCTTTTCTGATCTTTCCTGAGTCTCAGTGACTAGGCGCCAATGCATTTTAATTTCCATCTGCTCTCTCATCGCATAGTCGCAGGCTGCGTTAATCTAACTTTTTATTCTCAGCGACTGAGCGACATTCCTTTTCTTCATTGCACATCCTGTTCGGTCGCATACTCACTCAGCTTTTACTTCATTTTCACTTCTGACTGCGAGCGCCCGACTATGTCTACTTTTTCTCAGTCGCTCACTCGCGAGCTAATCTCCCTTCATCCTTTTTTAACTGGCGACTGAGCGATGACCTCATATTTTCTACTTATCGCATACCCGCGAGCTGATTCTCTTCCATGCTCCATGGTCTTGCAGAAAAATAGGAAACAAGGGAAGGATTTCCTTTCTTGCGGAAAATCTCTCTATGGGTGCGGCCTCCGCAACATGTAAAAAATCCTTCTCTTTTCTCTTTTTTGGAGAATTACCTCCGCAGGTAGAAATCCGCCCCGGAGAATCAAAAATTCAATTCTCCGCCTTGAGTCCTTTTGGTTTTCAGAAAATTTGAAAAGTGCTTCGAAAACCCATTGCGGGGTCCACCACAGTGCTTTTCCTTTTCTGCCTTTTCAAAAAACCACCCGAGAGGTGCGAAACCCGCCAGCCTTTGCAGAAAAATACCTCCGTAGGTAGAATTCCGCAACAAGGAAAAATTCTACTTTTCTCTTTAGCTTTGCGGAAAATGACCTGAGAGGTGCGAAACCCACAAGCCTTTGCGGAGAATTACCTCCGTAGGTAAAATTTCGCAACAAGGAAAAACCTTCTATTTTTTCAACCTTTTCAGAAAATTGCCTCCGCAGGTAGAATTCCGCTAAGGAGTAACAGAATTTCAATTCTCCACAAGCCTTGTGGAAAATCTTTTCAGCAGGTAGAATTCCGCCACCCTTAATCTAGGTACCGAAAATCGGTAAACAGGCACTTTTAGGAGGGATAAAGGGAATAGACGGTCACACAGGGCAGACCAGGCCAAATTACATAGGATGGAAAATTTGGGCAACAGGAAGTAGTGATAATATTATTACTAAGCTCATTAGAAAGAGGATTTTTTATGAATTCTTTGTTAGAATTATATTGCATTAATTGAAGGTTTGAAACTTTGTAATCTCTAATAAAAGTTGGTGTGAAATATAAGGATCCCCAATCATCATCCAAAAGAGAACTAGAGGAAGGAGGATCATTATAAGTTTGAGAATCAATTTAAGAACCATGCTCTTGTATTTTTGGTGTGAAATATAAGGATCCCCAATCATCATCCAAAAGAGAACTAGAGGAAGGAGGATCATTATAAGTTTGAGAATCAATTTAAGAACCATGCTCTTGTATTTATTTGATAGACTCAGAGGTTTTATCAGATTTTGTGTTTAAGTAACTATTCATTCTATTATATGTGTGAAGAGTGTACATCACATTGTTATAGAAGAATTTGAATTTTTGATGAAGAGTTAAGGGAACAAAATGAATAGTATGTAAGCAAGGTCTACCTTAAAAAATATTGTAATTAAGAGTTCTAGGAATTACATGAATAGGAGTATATATAATAACTAGGCCTATTTTAATAGGTAAAGTGATGATGCCTATTATTTTGTTAGTAATGTTGTCAAAGCCACGAATATGAATATTGTCAGGTTTAAGGGTTGAGATATCTACTTTGATTTCTTTCAACATATCCATATTAAAAAAAATTATAAAAGATCCATTATAGATTAAGATCCTACAAATGAGATTACCATTAATGACAAAAACTACCATAAGAACATCATATCTACTTTGAAATTTTTTAGGAGGTAAATCATCTTGAGTAAACACTATTTGAGGTGAGACAAGGGTAGCATGCATGCACTCCAAAAAGGAATTAATGTTATCTAGATTTTTAGGTAGAGTTGGAAGAGTGATTAAATATTTTTTCAAGGTTTCATGATATTTAGGAGAATTTTAAAGAAGCTCCCAAAGAGAAAGCTTGGCAGGGGTATTACAAAGTTGTTCTACCAAATCATGCTCCTTTCCAAGATTTTGAGGAAGATAGGGTGGAGGAGGAAGAATGGAATGAGAAGGTGGGAAACAAGTAGGAACAACTAGATTAGAGTGTTTAGGATTATTTCTTTTAAAATAGATGTCGGCCATTGCATAATAATCCTTTAAAAATCCAAAGGTCTGATAGGTTTCCCTTAGACAACAATAATAGGCTTGTTCAGAGTATATCCTTTAACCATAATCATAGGTGTAGTGATTTTTGAGGAGTGGATTTAGGATAAACCTTAATAGTGATGATAGGTCTAATAGTCCAGTCTAAGAAAAAAAAAATTGATGATACCATTTGACACTTATCATAGGCTTGTTGGCTATCGTACATTGAGCATGAATATTGAAAACATTAACTTGATTAGGCTCTTGATTATTCATTGGTTCATCACTAGAAGGGAAACAATAAAGTAGATTTATATTATCCTCTTCTTCCAAGATCTCCATTGATTAGGTATTATGGACTTCTTTTAAGGCTTCATCTCTACTAGGATTTTAAAATGAAGGAAAAGTGATATTGAGAAAAGTATTTATGATGTCCTCCTCTTGTCCTAAGATATCATCATGAAGATGGTATGTCATAGGAGAATGATCATTACTTACTAATTCATCATTGGTAGAAGGGAAATTATTGAGATGGATAGAAGGTAATGTGTCCATAAGGGGTTGAGTGGTATTTGCATGGAGAAGATGCATATTAAGAATAATTAGCATTATCTTGCAATGGCTCATCCTAGATATGGACTATTTCCTTCGCTTGATATGTCCTCATGAGGGGGGGTCCTTAGGATAAAAAAATGTGAGATAAACCTGTAGAAAATATTTATGGTGGAATATGGAAAAATAAAGTTATGAGTTTATATCTCCATGCAAATACATAAAGAAGAAATGAAATCACTAAATGAGTCCATGAAGTGAATTATTATTATGATTTTGATATATATATATATATATATATATATATATATATATAAACAAGAAATGAAAGAATGCAATGAATGTAGCTATGGTAGATATTAATATACATAATGTAGAAAATATATAAATGAAATGAATAAAAAGGAGATGTAGATATGTAAAAGTAATGCAAAAGATATCTAACGATATGTATATAATGTAATAAAGTAGATCTAGATAGAAAAGGAAATCTAACACCAAAATCAAAATGCAGGTGTAAGACATCGGGTTCACCAAAATGTAACATATAAAATGGTGAGAAATGCTTGGATAGATCATTCACCAAAGTATATGTTATATATTTAGGAAGATCAAAGACCTTGGAAAAAAGGAAACCTGATTAGCCCAAGGTAAGATTCCATTTCGTGATCTTGACAATGTAGGGTGTTGGATTGGTCTTCCTTTCCCTACGAAAAGGATTCATAAATGATATGCAAGGGAGGAATATAATCTATTAAATTAAGTTCTATAAAATGAAAGAGAGGTAAATGTACTCACCTTGAATACTAGAAGAGGGTGCAAGTTTATATCTGCAAACACACTATTAAATAGTGTTAGAAACAGGAACAAAGTTGC
The DNA here is from genome assembly GCA_018584345.1 of Thuja plicata. Classification (NCBI taxonomy): domain Eukaryota; kingdom Viridiplantae; phylum Streptophyta; class Pinopsida; order Cupressales; family Cupressaceae; genus Thuja; species Thuja plicata. Next base: position 1,254,581 of record MU223927.1, on the reverse strand, counting down.
ATCTAGAATAAAAAAGCTAGAGTGTAGACTATAAAAATTTGAAGGGCCCATGAATAGGTTGAATTGGAGGGTAGAGGTTGAGTTGGATATAGGTGGACCTTGACCTGTTTCTAGAAGAAAAAATTAGAACTAGGTTTTACAAATATAGACTCTGACTTCCAAGATCTATCACTGAAATAAGTTATACAGCAGGGGGTACATGTGGACCTCAACCTATACCCAATAGTGTTAGAAATCTAAATAAAAGATAGATCTAGAAATTTCTATGAAGAGGGTGCTTATATTTTCAACTAAATCTGTGAATCCAAATCTACACTTGCACATCAAAGAGAGGGGAAATTGTCGGGGGTTAGGAATTAACCTTGAATTGAAATGAAATAAATGAGATGCTAAAATATAATAATGATTAAATATAGAAATCAAATAGTCTTGAATCAACGCAAAAACCAAAAGAAAATCATGAAAGAAAAAAACTGCATGTAGTATATGCTTGTAATTTGCCTCAATGTAGGATTGAAGAGGAATAAGGACACTTTAATGAGTGTAAATATCCTCCTTTGATGGCCAACTCTTTTTGTCTCCAAGAAGCTAGATCTATTAGGAAATGCATGCTTGTTTAAATGAATGGATATATGCTAGCTTGAACAACTTGATTGCCTGAACTTGAGTGCTTGATAGATTTATTTCCATACGCATTATTTCAGATTTAATGTATATGATCAAATGAAGAGAGAAGGCCTCCTTTTATATTGATTTCAGCCATCAAAATAAAAAGGGACGACTGCATTAGGACGGAAAAAGTTAATCCTTTGCATCGAGCTCAGGAGCCAATCAAAACTCAACTCCTATGGTATATGTCAAATTAAACCTTTACCAGGCATAGGTCAAGGTTGACCTATACCAGGGAGTGAATTTAAAGATAAACCTCCCATATCCCAAGAATTATTAATTGGTTTGGCCAAAAAGTCATGAATTAAGTGGAAAAATTGATCGAAAAGGTATTTTAATCTCAGAGGGAAATGAATTTTTGTTGTTGGAGGGATAAATGGGAAACCATGCATAAATGGGATTAGGTCCAACTATAGAGTTTTGTACAATATTAGAGGAATAAAGAGGACCTTTATTTAAATTATGTATACAACTAAATGCAATATGAGGTCCTAATGCAAGAAACACACTAGGGAGGGCTAAAGTGGTCCCAAAAAGTGTATAAAAAATGACTTATTTTTAAGGATGATACAATAAATAACACATGTTAGTTTTATGAGGATGCATCCACATATACTTTCTACCATTAGGATTTTATTTTAAATTGGCCCCCATCAGATTCTATCTATTTTTTGAGTTGCCTAGAAAGATAGGATTTTCTTTATAAAAATGATCCTTCTTTCACTCTTGTCTCCTATTTATAAAAAGTCTTCCCTTGATATTTCTTTTGTTAAAATAAATCCCCTCTTTACTTTGATATCCTCATGGTTTGGATTGATGTCATGCTTTTTGTAGTTTCCATGTTTTTCATTTTAATAGGGGGGGAGATGGGGGTTTTGTCGAAGTTGTAAATCTTTAAGGGTAATTTTTTAAAAAAAAATGAACCTCCTTACCCCCTTCACCCCTAGGCATAAAAGCACAACTTAGATACAAGCACATATGTAAGAACCTAGTATACACGGTATTATTAATCAAATATAATGTAAGGGTCAGATCAAATCCATAATATGATACATCATCTGATATTAGTTAGTCCCTTAATAAAAATAAGTAATTAAAGAGATAATCATAGTTGAATAATAATCATGAAAATGTAAATCACAATCAAAATAGATAAAGAAGCTAATCGTTAAGGAGATCTAGAAACCATATTAAATTATATTTATATATCAATTCAATATGTAAGTGTCAAAGTATCATACTCAACCCTTTAGTCATTCTAACTAATTTATCGAAGGGTAATCAAAATCTACTATAAGGAGAACCTCATATAGTAAACATATAGAAAATGCGTATATCTGCCACGTGAGCACATAAAATCAAGGTCTTGAAACTATAATTTTTACATGATTAAAGATCAATACATACAAAGGAATTAATTATGATCAATATGCCAGAAAATATGTACCATTGTCAAGGCTAGATTATGAAGTTTATAATAGATAAAATATAATAGATTATGCAAGCACCTCAGGGACAATCATACTCTTATGAACAACAACAAAAGCATAAAAATCCCTACATCATTCCCTAACTTCCAACAAGCATAAAAAAGACATGCTAGGGTTGGAGGGGTAATACCTACCTCTATTCCTACAAAATTTCTATTATTTTTGAGGATGAACCCACATATGATTTCTACCATTAGGATTTCCTTTTGAGTTAGACCCCTTGGCATTCTGTCTATCTTTTGGGTTTCCTAAATTCTTTCCTTAAGGATGGGATTTTCATTATAAAAATTATCCTCCTTTCATTCTTATCTCCTATTTAACCAAAATAATCCCTGGATATTTATTTTTTTTAAATAAATCCCCTCTTTACTTTGATATCTTCTAGGTTTGGATTGATGTCATGCATTTTGTAGCTACCGTATTTTACAGTTTAATGGGGGAAGAGATGTAGCTTATTTTGAAGATGTATATCTTTACTGGTATATTTTTTGAAAAAAAGACCTTCTTCCCCCTCATCTCTTTGGAAAACTCCTTTTCTCTCCAAGAAGCTAGATATATGGGAGGAATGCATGCTTGATTGAATGAATGGATAAATGCCCACTTGAACTCCTTTAATGCTTGTAGTTGAGTTCTTGAGAAAGATTTCTTGTCATATGCATGATTGTAGATTGAATGTAGATGATCAAATGAAGTGAGAAGGCCTCCTTTTATACTCATTTTGGGTATGAAAATAAAAAGGGCCCACTGCACTGGGCGGGAAAAGGTCTATCCTTTGCATCAAGCTCGGGAGCCAATCAAAACTAGACTCCCAGGGGACATATCGAATGAAACCTATACCAAGAATAGGTCAAGGTCAACTTATAGGTGGGAGTTTTAATTTCAAGATAAAACTCCCATATCCCAAGAATTATTAATGGGTTTGGGGAAAAAGTCATGAAATGATCAGGAAAATTGATCAAAAAGGCATTTTAATCTCATAGGGAAATGAATTTTCTGATTGGAGGGATCAATGGGAAAGCATGCATAGAAATTATGGCCAAATTAGAGTTTTGTGCATGATTGGAGGAAGAAAGAGGAGCTTTATTTAAATTATATATATAGTTAAATGTAATACGAGGTCCTAATGCAAAAAACACACTAAGGAGGGTTAAAATGGTCCCAAAAAATTTATGAAAGTAAGTGCTTACTTTTAAAGATGATCACATAATTGAGACATGTTAGTGTTCGAGAGGTATTACATACCACTAGTCATACAAAATTCATATCCTTTATGAGGAGGAACCCCCATATTCTTTCTACCATTAGGATTTCCTTTTAAATTGGGCCCCATCCCATTCTATCTATTTTTTGGGTTGCTCAGATCCCCTCGTTAAAGATAGGATTTTCCTTATAAAAATGATCCTCCTTTCATTCTTTCCTCCTATTTATAAAAAAAGTCTTCCCTTTATATTTCTTTTGTTAAAATAAATCCCCTCTTTTCTTTCATATACTCTAGGTTTGGATTGATGTCATGCTTTTTTTAATTTCCATGTTTTGCATTTTAATGGGGGGAGAGATGGGGTTGTTTTCATAGTTGTATATCTTGAAGGGTAATTTTTTTAAAAATAAATCTCCTCGCCCCATGCATTCCTAGTTATAATAGCACAGCATAGATACAAGAACACATGTAAGCGCTGAGTATACAAGGTATTATTAATCAAATACATAGTAAGGGTCCTATGAAACCCATAATATAATCCATCGTCTTATATTGGTTAGTCCCTTAATAAAAATCAATAATTAAAGAGATAATCATTGTAGAACAATAATCATGAAAATGTAAATCATAATTAAAATAGATAAAGAAGCTAATCGGTAAGGAGATCTTGAAACCATATTAAATAATATTCATATCTCGATTCAAGATGTAAGTGTCAAAGTATCATACTCAACCCTTCAGTGATTATAACTAGTTTATCCAAGGGTAATCATAAGCCTTGATAAGGAGAAACTAATATACTAAACATATAGAAAATACATAGATCTGTCAGGTGAACACATAACATGAAGGTCTTGAAACTATCATTGATACATGAGTAAAGATTAACACATACAATGAAATTAATTATGATCAATATGCTAGAAAATATTTACCATTGTCAAGGCTAGACTATGAAGTTTATAATAGATATAATGAAATATATCAGGAAAACACCATAGGCACAATCATACTCTTATCAACAAAAACCAAAGCATAAAATTCCTTACATCAATCCCTAACATCAAAAAAACATTAAAAAAAGATATGTTAGGGTTAGAGGGGTATTACATACCTCTAGTCCTACAAAATTTATATCCTCTTTTAGGATGAACAAAATATTATTTCTATCATTAGGATTTCCTTTTAAATTGGGCCACTTGCCATTCGATCTATTATTTGAAAAAAGGACCCCCACTTTATTTGATGAATGAGTAAATGCCCACTTGAACTCATTGAATGCTTGTGCTTGAGTGCTTGAAAGAGATTTCTTGTCATATGCATGATTGTAGATTGAATATAGATAATCAAATGAAGTGAGAAGGCCTCCTTTTATACCCATTTCGGGCATCAAAATAAAAAGGGCCTACTGCAGTGGACGGGAAAAGGTCAATCCTTTGCATTAAGCTCAAGAGCCAATCAAAACTCAACTTCCAGGGTACAGGTCGAATGCAACCTATACCAAGCATAGGTTGAATTCAACCTATACCTAAGAGTGTGAATTTCAAGATAAAACTCCCATATCCCAAAAATTATTAATGGGTTTGGGGAAAATGTCATGAAATAAGCAGGAAAATTGATCGGAAAGGCATTTTAATCTCATAGGGAAATGAATTTTATAATTGGAGGGATAAATTGGAAAGCATGCATATAAATTAGGGAAAAATTATATTTTAAAGCATGATTGGAGGAAGAAAGAGGATCTTGATTTAAATTATTTATACAACTAAATACAATATGAGGTCCTAATGCAAGAAACACAATAAGGAGGACTAAAGTTGTCCCAAAAAGTGTATAAAAAAATTGCTTACTTTTAAGGTGGTTACAATAACTAGGACATGTTAGTGTTGGAGGGGTATTACATACCACTAGTCCTGGAAAATTGGTAGCCTTTATGACGATGCACCCACATATCATTTCTACCATTATGATTTCCTTTTAAATTGGGCCCTATCCAATTCTATCTATTTTTTGGGTTGCCTAGAAAGATAGGATTTTCCTTATAAAAATAATCCTCCTTTCATTGTTGCCTCCTATTTATAAAAGGTCTTTCCTTGATATTTCTTTTGTTAAAAGAAATCCCCTCTTTACTTTGATATCTTCATGGTTTAAATTGATGTCATGCTTGTTTTAGTTTCCATGTTTTGCATTTTAATGGGGGGAGATATGGGGGTTTTGTCAAAGTTGTATATCTTTAAGCGTAATTTTTAAAAAAAATGAACCTCCTTGCCCCCTTCACCCCTAGGCATAAAAGCACACCATAGATACAAGCACATATGTAAGAACCCAATAAATAACGTATTATTAAGAAAATATAAAGTAAGGGTCAGATCAAATCCATAATATAATACATCATCTGATATTAGTTAGTCCCTTAATAAAAATCTATAATTAAAGAGATAATCATAGTTGAACAATAATCATGACAATGCAAATCAGAATCAAAATATATAAAGAAGCTAATTGTTAAGGAGATCTTGAAACCATATTAAATAATATTCATTTATGAATTCAAGATGTAAGTGTCGAAGTATCATACTCAACCCTTTAGTCATTCTAACTAATTTATCTAAGAGTAATCATCACCCTTTATAAGGAAAACCTCATATAGTAAACATGTAGAAAATGCATAGATTTTCCTGGTGAGAACATAACATCAATGTCTTGAAACTATCATTGATACAAGAGTAAAGATGATTACATACAAAGGAATTAATTATGATCAATATGCCAGAAATTATTTTCCATTATCAAGGCTAGATTATGAAATTTATAATAGATAGAATAGAATAGATTATGCAAGCACCTCAGGGATAGTCACACTCTTATTAACAACAACAAAAGCATAAAATTCCCTACGTCGATCCCTAACTTCCAACAAGCATAAAAAAGACATGTTAGGGTTGGAGGGGTAATACATACCTCTATTCCTACAAAAATTTTATTCTTTTTGAGGATGAACCCGCATATGCTTTCTACCATTAGGATTTCCTTTTGAATTAAGCCCCTTGGCATTCTGTTTATCTTTTGGCTTGCCTAAATTCCTTCCTTAAATATAGGGTTTTCATTATAAAAATTATCATCCTTTCATTATTATCTCCTATTTAACCAAAATATTCTCTGGATATTTCTTTTGTTAAAATAAATCCCCTCTTTACTTTGATATCCTCTACATTTGGATTGATGTCATGCATTTTGTAGCTACCATATTTTTCATTTTAATAGGGGAAGAGATGGGGCTTATTCCAAAGATCTATATCTTTCCCCCTCTTCTCTTTGGCCAACTCCCTTTGTCTCCAAGAAGCTAGATATATGGGAGGAAATGCATGCTTGATTGAATGGATAAATTCCCACTTGAACTCCTTGAATGCTTGTAGTTGAGTGCTTGAAAGAGATTTCTTGTCATATGCACAGCTGTAGATTGAATGTAGATGATCAAATGAAGTGAGAAGGCCTCCTTTTATACTCATTTTGGGCATGAAAATAAAAAGGGCCTACTGCACTAGGTAGGAAAATGTCTATCCTTTGCATCAAGCCAGGGAGCCAATCAAAACTCAACTCCCAGGGTGCACGTCGAATGCATCTATACCAAGCACATATCGAGGTTGACTTATACTTGGGAGTGTGAATTTCAGGATAAAACTCCTATATCCCAAGAATTATTAATGGGTTTGGGGAAAAAGTCATGAAATAAGGAGGAAAATTGATTGAAAAGGCATTTTAATCTCATAGGGAAATAAATTTTGTGATTAGAGGGATAAATGGGAAAGAATGCATAGAAATAATGGCCAATTTAGAGTTTTGTGCATGATTGGAGGAAGAAAGAGGAGCTTGATTTAAATTATGTATACAGTTAAATACAATATTTGGTCCTAATGCAAGAAACACACTAAGGAGGGCTAAAATGGTCCCAAAAAGTGTATGAAAGTAAGTGCTTACTTTTAAGGATGATACTATAACTTAGACATGTTAGTGTTGGAGGGGTATTACATACCACTAGTCCTGCAAAATTACTAGCCTTTATGAGGATGAACCCACACATTCTTTCTACCATTAGGATTTCCTTTTAAATTAGGCCCCATCCCATTCTATCTAGTTTTTTGGGTTGCCTAGATCCCTTCCCTAAAGATAGGATTTTCCTTATAAAAATGATCCTCCTTTCATTGTTGCCTCCTATTTATAAAAATTCTTTCCTTGATATTTCTTTTGTTAAGATAAATCCCCTCTTTTCTTTCATATCCTCCTGGTTTGGATTGATGTCATGCATTTTGTAATTTCCATGTTTTGCATTTTAATGGGGGGAGAGATGGGGTTTTTGTCAAAGTTGTATATCTTTAAGGGTACGGTTTTTTTTTCTTAAATGAACCTCCTCGCCCCTTCATTCCTAGCTATAAAAGCACAACATAGATACAAGAACACATGTAAGCACTGAGTATACAAGGTATTATTAATCAAATACAGAGTAAGGGCCATATGTAACCCATAATATTGTCCATCATCTTATATTTGTTAGTCCATTAACAAAAATCAATAATTAAAGACATAATTATAGTAGAACAATAATCATGACAATGTAAATCACAATCAAAATAAATAAAGAAGCTAATCGGTAAGGATATCTTGAAACTATATTAAATAATATTCATATATTGATTCAAGTTGTAAGTGTCAAAGTATCATACTCTATCCTTTAGTCATTCTGACTAATTTATCCAAGGGCAATCATAATCCTTGATAAGGAGAACCTCATATAGTAAACATATAGAAAATACATAGATCTGCGAGGTGAGCACATAACATCAAGGTCTTGAAACTATCATTGAGACATGAGTAAAGATGAATATATATAATGAAATTAATTATGATCAATATGGTAGAAAAAATTTACCATTGTCAAGGCTAAATTATGAAGTTTATAATAGATAGAATATAATAGATTAGGCAAACACTATAGGCACAACCATACTATTATCAACAACATCCAAAGCATAAAAGTCGCTAAATCGATCCGTAACTTCGAACAAACATTAAAAAAAAAAAAATGAAGACATGTTAGGGTTGGAGGGGTATTACATACCTCTAGTCCTACGAAATTGATAGCCTTTTTTTAGGATGAACCCACGTATGATTTCTACCATTAGGATTTCCTTTTAAATTGGCCCCCTTGGCATTTTATCTATTTTTTGAAAAAACGACGCCCCCACCCCCCTCTCCCACCCTAACTTCCCCATTTGGGCCTCCCTTCTAGTATCATATATATAGTGATCTAAATGGAAACAAACTCCTAGAATTTGTTCTGAATTAGATATCCTCACCTTGACTCCAAAGATGAATCCCTTCTTTTTCAGAATGGCTAGATATTTGACCATTTCTGGTAGATCATCTCTCCTACTTTTGATCCCAAGTTCGACACTCCTAGAGTGGATCTTGTTTAAAAAATTCATTCTGCCTAACTGGTCTCCTTATTTTGTGTGTATAGATATTGCTTCCTCTATCTTGTGTATTTTGGAGAGATGCTAACAGGACCCTCTCCCTGTTTGGTGCTCCATCATCAAGTGTGGGGTATTTAGGTTGTCGAATTGGCTTTGTTGTTGATAGAATCTACCCAATTAGACAAATATTTTCTATACATTAATTAAATAAATAATTACAAGACAATTGTTTTATGATTATTAAAATATTCGTCTAATAAGATTGCATAGACACTGTGTCAGCTGATTTTGCTATGCAGCAGATAGAATCTACCTAATTCGATAAATATTTTCTATATATTAATTTAATTATATCCGCTTCATAGACATTGCCATGGCTTGTTAGATATGAGATAGGCATATAAGTTTGAAGGTGTGCGAATAATATCTGATTTTTGTTTTGTCATGGATTCGACCTAAGATTAATGGATTGTATTCTGTAAAAACATTTTAGTATCTAAAGGTATAGCCGTGTACGCTGCAATCAAACAATAAAAACAAAAATGGAATCACTATTAAACTGTGTAATTTTTGGTCTTTTGTGTACAACAATAAATTATTGGTGGGAAAGATGATGTCCGTCCACTTAAATTAGCACCAAGCATGTGCTCGATGGATAAGGTTTTCCCTCCCATGTGCCGTGAGTACGAGCTCAGACGACTTACGCTAGCTCTAAAACTGTAACTTAATCAACGGCAAAAGAGATAAATCGCAGCGTGAAATGTCGTCCACAAATCTTGAAATGGATAAACAATATCTCCAATCTCTTATCTGGATATTGTTATTGCATTTAGAAACACACTTTCAGGAAGGGCAGAGCTTCGAGCAAACAAATGGCCGAGGTTGTAACAGTAACGCTGAATAACGGGATCAGGATGCCTGTAATGGGGTTTGGTTTGGCTGCAGAGAATATCATCATATCCAAGGGCTCTGTATCACTTGACTATATTAGGACCCCAATACTTACAGCCATTCAGGTTTTGTAATCCAAACATTTTTTCTCTTTGAGCATCCTCTCTCTCGTCAGATAATCATTTTAACTCACAGTTATCAAACCATACGAATGTTCTGTTTGTGCTTAGGTTGGTTATCGGGCATTTGATACTGCAAGCGTTTATCTCACAGAAGGCATATTAGGACAATCTATGGAAGATGCCATTGAAAGGGGTTTGGTATTTCGGGAGGAAGTTTTTATCACCTCCAAGCTTTCGCCCGTAGACTGTCATCCTCAAGACGTCATTCCTGCTCTCCGGAAAAGCTTAGAGTAAGTCGAGGGATTGTGTTCTATAAGCAGATATAAATTATTTGTGAGCTTTTGTTTTTGGGACTTTTGTATACAGGACATTGAAGCTAGAATATTTGGATTTGTATCTGATCCACATACCTCTAGCCTTTAAGAAAGGTGTCGCGTATCCTCATATAACGCCAGATGATGTTGTAGCAATGGACGTCCAAGCTGTTTGGAAGGCAATGGAGGAATGTGTTGAACTTGGCCTCACTAGAGCAATTGGAGTCAGTAATTTTTCTTCTAAGAAGATTAGCGACCTGCTTGCGTTTTCCAACATACCTCCTGCTGTAAACCAGGTGCTGCTCTCAGTCTGTTGCTCCCAGAGATGTTTTTTTTAAGTTCCACTTAATAATATTCAATTGCGTTAAACTATTGGCTTGTTGAGTAGTGGTAATCAATAAGCTGATTGAAGACATTAGATTTTTACAGTCTATAGCAATTAGAGTGTGTGTTTTTTAATTCAATTGAATCAATTTTATTTGAATTTATGTTTCGATCATACTCAATGTTTCATCATCCATCCGGTTGAAGACATTAGATTTCCACACTCCATAGTAGTTAAAGTGTGTGTTTCTGGACTCAACTATGTCAATTTTATTTGTATCCACATTTTGGATCATACTCAATGGTCCATCATCCAGATGTAAAAGAGCTGTATGAGGAATAGGTCCGTTTGAGGACATTAGATTTTCAGTCCATAGCAATTAGAGTGTCTCTGGATTGAACTGTGTCAATTTTATTTGTATCCACGATTCGGATCATATTCAATGATCCATCATCAGGATGTAAGAGAGCTGTATGGAGATCTTCATACAGCTCTCTTACATCCTGATGATGGACCATTGAGTGATCCAAAATGTGGATGCAAATAAAATTGGTTTGTTGAGTACTTGTAGTCAATACATCTGGTTGAAGATATTAGATTTCCACAGTCCATAGCAATTAGAGTCCGTGTTTCTAGAATCAACTGTGTCAATTTTATTTGCATCCACATTTTGGATTATACTCAATGGTCCATCGTCCAGATGTAAGAGAGCCGTATGAAGAATACATCCGGTTGAAGACATTAGATTTCCACAATCCATAGCAATTAGAGCGTGTTTTTGGATTCAATCAGTGTCAATTTCATTTGTATCCACATTTCATGTCATATTCAATGATCCATCATCAAGATGTTGTTACATCCTGATGATGGACTATTGAGTGATCTGAAATGTGGATGCAAATAAAATCAGCTTGTTGAGTAGTTGTAGTCAATACATCCAGTTGAAGATATTAGATTTCCACGATCCATAGCAATTAAAATGCATATTTTTGGACTCAACTGTGTCAATTTTATTTGCATCCACATTTTGGATCATACTCAATGGTCCATCATTCACATGTAAAAGACCTCTATGAAGAATACATCAAGTTGAAGACATTAGATTTCCATAGTCAATAGCAATTAGAGTGTGTGTTTCTCGATTCAACTATGTCAATTTAATTTGTATCCACGTTTCGGATCATACCCAATGGTCCATAATCAGGATGTAACAGAGTTGTATGAAGATCTTCATACAAATCTATTACATCCTGATGATGGACCATTGAGTATGTTTTGAATAATGGATGCAAATACAATTAACACAATTGAATCCATAAATAGATGCTCTAAATACACCCAATTGTTTATGTGGGGGTATGAACACGACCCTAAAAAAACCAACTAATACAAACTAGCCCCTGTTAAGATGCGATGAAGTGGGAGTCCACCGTCGGTGGATGTGTCTCACCATATGGCAAGACCACCATATGGTGGAGGCAATCTCACCGTGCGGTGAGGAGACAAAATGCACCCAGAAATTGACCATACGATAGAGACAATTGTGAAAAAAGTGCCGAACGGAGAAATCAATACCCGACAAAGGCAAAAGTGTTGAAGGGAGAAATCAATACCCGACGGAAGCAAAAGTGCTGAAGAGAGAAATCGATACCCGACAGAGGCAAAATTGTCGTAGGGAGAAATCAATACCCGACAGAGGCAAAAGTGCCAAAGGGAGAAATCAAGACCCAGCAGAGTCAAAAGTGCCGAAGGGAGAAACAAGACCCGACGGAGGCAAAACTGCCAAAGGGAGAAATGGAAAGACCTGACGAAAGAAAAAGTGCCGAAGGGAGAAATCACCAGTTGCGTGGGTGGTTGGTTGTGACAGACGGTTGGCAGACCATTTTTTTGGTAACCGTTTCTTTACCAAATTCTGCAACGAATTGCAGTGCGCATAAGTGGCTGCAAGATTCATGAAGATGTAGTAGTTGTAAATTAGGTAGAATGTAAAGGCAATATGAGCCTGTGAGAAATCTAGAGTCATTGTATGTAAATTGTTTACACTAATACAAAAGTTTGCTCGGGGTTTTGAGTGGTGGCTTTTTTACCTGAAAGGGTTTCCCAAGTTATGTCTAGTGTTTTCTTTGTGTATCTTTTGTATGGCATTCTACATGTTTTAATTTATTTGCATATCTCTATGGTTTAAATTACAGACGCTTATTTCCCTAAATTTTTTTGGCATTCGAAAAGCATTTCCACACCGCTGCTTTCCTTACAAGTGGTATCAGAGCTTGGCCAGTTGTTTTTGATTAAGTAAAATAGGTTTTACAGGGCTCTTGAAACATGAAACATGAAAGCAGTATCATGAAGCATAGTTAAAAATGAAGAAAAATAGGAAACACAAAACAAGCTAGGAAAAAGCCAAAGCAAAAAAACTAGCTTCTACAAAAGCAGAAAGAACAGGGGCAGTGTAAAAACCAGGGACCCTCAAGACAAAACCATCATCTGAGTAGCCGCCTTGGCTTCAAGAAATTCCATGTTGGCCACTAACTCCTTGATCTTTTGGAAATCCAACACCATGTCCTTGTCCTTGAACTTCTTGGTTCTTGCTCTGGTGCGGTGACTGGGACCCTATTTAGTATTCTGATCATTCTCCATCTCTATGTTGTCCACTTCCAGCCCCTCTAATTTGGCCAGTTATTGTTATCCTTGTTGGGTAGGGTTTATCTTTTTGTGCCAATTTTGGTTTCAGTGGGAGTTTGCAAAAAAATTGTTTGTAAGTAGAGATGGCTGGTACGTCAAGAAGAGTGGACATTGAAAAGTTCAATGGCACCAACTTTGAGCTATGGAAACTTAAAGTTGAATATTTGCTAGTAGATCGAGACTTGTGCTAAGCTCTGTCTGGCATGAAGCCTACAGGTATGAAGCAGGAAGATTGGCATCTAGTAGATCAGAAGGCTAGAGGAATGGTAAGGCTGAGTCTTGCAGATTCGGTTTTATTGAATGTCCATGAAGAGAAATCTTCACATACACTGTGGAAGAAGTTGGGAGACATTTATCAAGGAGAGTCCTTGGTAAACAAAATTTTCTACAGAAAGAAATTATATTCTTTAAAGATGGATGGAGGAATGGTTGTGGCCGATCATCTAAACTCATTCAATATGGTGATAGCACAGTTGACATCTGTTGGAGTGTCTGTTACTGAAGAAGAGTGATGCATGTTACTGATGTGCTCACTACCAGATTCATCGGATCACTTGGTAATGGTCATCGAAAGTATGATTACCAAGCGTAAAATGGAGGAGGTAGTTGCGTCACTTTTGTCAGAGGAGATGTAAAGGAATTCCTCTGAGGTGGCCAAACAAGCTCTCATTGTATGAGGCAGATATAAGCATAAAGATAAGAAAAATGACACAAAGTCAAAGTCGCAGGAGCGATCTACCACTCCTGGAAAGAAGTCCAAGGTGAACTGTTGGAACTATGGGTAGAAAAGTCATATCCAAAGGGATTGTAAAGATGAGAAAAAGAAAAATAAGAATCACACTTCTGACATGGAATCTTCTCAAAGTGACGCCAATGCCTTTGTAGCATCCTTGGCATTACCAGTGTCGGACGAAGCATGGCTGGTGGACTCAGGAGCATCATTCCACATGACGTCTCATAAAGAGTGGTTCTCAAAGTATGAACCATATGATTGAGGGAAGGTTCTCCTAGCGAGTGATTCCACACTAGAGATCAATGGAAGGGGACGAGTCAAAATCTAGTTCTCTGACGGTAGAGTAAAGGGAATTGATGGAGTACTCCATATACCCGATATGGCGTGAAACCTACTTTTTGTCAGTAAGTTGAATGATGTCGGAGTCTAGGTAACATTTTTCCATGATGGTTGCAAGATGACTATGGGTTCTATTGTTTTAGCTAAGGGTGAACGCATTAGAACATTATATAAGTTAGATGCCAAACCTGTATGCTGTAATAGTGTCTTTGTAAAGTCTGATAAAATTAATATGGCAACACATGGTGTAAATGCGATGGAAGTTAAACTCCCTCCAGAGAAAATACAAAATAATGCTTTGGCATCATAGGCTTGGCCATATTGGCGAGAAATGTTAAAAAACCTTGAAGAATAAAAACTTGGTTGAGGGTTTGGTTGACTATAACTTTGAATTTGATTTCTGCAAACATTGCATCTATGGAAAGCAAAACTGTGTTCAGTTTTATTCTAGTTCTCAAAAATCTTTTGGTTTGTTGGATTATATTCACTCTGATGTATTTGGTCCTACGGATGTTCTTTCTTTGTCTAAGTCAAGATATTATGTATCGTTTATTGATGATTATTCAAGAAGAACATTCATTTATTTTTTGAATAGTAAATCAAAAGTGTTCAGTTGGTTTAAGGAATTTAAATCTCTTGTTGAAAATCAGACTGGGAGAAAGATCAAATGCTTAAGTATGGATAATGGTGGTGAGTTTTGCAATGCAGATTTTCACAAATTCTGTGTAGATCATTGAATTAAGAGGCATAAGACAACTCCTTATACTCCACAACAGAATGGAGTAGTGGGAAGGATGAATTGGTCATTGATGGAGAGAGCAAGGAGCATGTTAGGTAGTGATAGTTTGGAGAAGAAGTTCTAGGCCAAAGCAGTGGCTACAACATGTTACCTGTTGAACCGTTCTCCTATGACAACATTGGTAGAAAAAACACCTATGGAAGCATGGTCTGGTAAGAATCCCTCGTTAAGGCATTTACGTGTCTTCAGTTGTGAGGCGTACACTCATGTACCTGATGTGACTAGGTCAAAGTTAGATAACAAAGCGGTGAAGTGTATCTTCATCGGGTATGACATTGGTGTGAAGAGATACAAGTTATGGAAATCTCTCATAGTAAAAGATAGTACAACAGGAGTGTTATTTTTAGTGAGATGAAACCCGTCTCACTATCTTAGCCAGAGAAGAATGAAAAGACAAAGGAAGCAGTTAAGATTCCTTTAGCTTCCAAAAGGGATGTATTACAGACTCCAAATGAACTTGAGAATGAAAATCTAGAATTACCCGAGAATGAGGAAGGGGAGAGTTCGAGTACAAGTTCAGAAGAACGTGATTGTGAACCTCATGTTGAACCTCATGAAGCTTCACCACAGGAGGTGAGGAGATCTACTCAGGAGAGGCGGCAGCCTGATAAGTACGGCTATTCACTGGAGTGGTTTAATTATTCTATGTTGAATGTTAATTGTGCCTATGCTTTGCTTACAGATGTTGATGAGCCTAGGATTGTTAAAGAAGCAATTAATATGTCAGATTCAGATTCTTGGTTGAATGCCAAGAAGAATGAAATGAAATCCTTGGAGAAGAATGGAACGTGGGATCTTGTACCCTTGCCTAAAGGTAGAAAGCCTGTGGGTTGTAAGTGGGTATTTAAGAAGAAGTACGGTCTAGATGGCAACATTGACAAGTACAAGGCGAGATTGGTTTCTAAGGGGTATTCACAGAAAGAAGGGATTGATTATGGAGAAATCTTTTCTCCTGTAGCTAAGTTAACATCTATCAGATTTCTTTTATCACTTGAAGCGGCCCATGACTTTCAAATTGAGCAGATGGATGTGACGACAACATTTCTTCATGGTGATCTTGAAAAAGAAATATATATTTCCCAACTAGAACATTTTGTGGAAAAAGGTAAAGAGCATCTGGTATGTAAGCTAAAGAAGTCTCTTTATGGTTTGAAACAGTGACCGAGAATGTGGTATCAAAAGTATGATACATATATTTTATCTTTGGGTTTTTTGAGATCTAAATCTAATCACTGTGTGTATTATAAAGCTGAAGGTGATTAGATACTTATAATTTCTCTATATGTAGATGATATGTTGTTCATAGGCAATAGTAAGGAAATGATCTCACAATTAAAATCTCAACTTTCCATGAAATTTGAAATGTAAAATTTAGGGCCAACAAAATTTATTTTGGGGATGGAAATCAGAAGGGATAGGGTTGGCAGGAAACTTTGTCTCAGCTAGAGAAAGTATATTACCAATGTTCTTGAGAGATTTAATATGAATGATTTCAAACAACAAGTAGTTCCAATGTTACATAGAACGAAGCTATATGTTAATGACAGTCCAAAATCTCCACATGAGATTGAAGACATGAAGCGGATACCTTATTCAAGTTTTGTTGGTAGTCTCATGTATGCAATGGTCAATACGAGACTAGACATTGCCCAAGCAGTGGGAGTACTGAGTTAGTTTATGGCAAGTCAAGGCAAGTCACATCAGGATCCTGTGAAAGGAATTCTAAGATATTTGAAAGGTACATCACAGTACGCATTGTGTTATCAAGGTAGGTCATTTGGATCAAATAGGTCAATTAGTATTCAAGTTTATGTGGATTTTGATTGGGCTGGGGACATTGACAAAAGAAGATCCACCAGTGGATATGTATTCATGGTGAATGGTGGTGGTATTAGTTGGATGAGCAAGCAACAAAGTGTGGTTGCATTGTCGATGACTGAGGTAGAGTATATGGCATCTACTCATGCGTGTCAAGAAGAAGTTTGGCCTAAGTGCTTGTGTTTTGATGTCGGCTACGATGCAAGAAAAATTATAATTTTTTGTGACAGTCGGAGTGCAATATGTTTGGCAAAGAATCCTACATTCCATGCCAGGACAAAACACATTGATGTACAATATCATTTTGTGCATGACATGGTTGAAGACGAAAAGGTGAATCTAGAAAAATTTGGTACTCTGTAAAATGTTGCAGATGCATTGACAAAGCCAACAGACACAACTAACTCCAAATGGTGTGCAAATTCCATGGGGCTTGGTGCCCCTAACACATGTTAGCCTCATTGAGTACTGTGCACTTCGTCAAGTGGGAGATTGTTAAGATGCGATGAAGTGGGAGTCCACCGTCGGTGGATGTGTCTCACAGTACGGCAAGACCACCATAAGGTGGAGGCAATCTCACCATGCAGTGAGGAGATGAAATGCAGCCAAAGATGGACCGTACACTGGAGACAATTACGACAAAAGTGCCGAAGGGAGAAATCAATACCCGACGGAGGTAAAAGTGCCCAAGGGAGAAATCAATACTCGACGGAGGCAAAAGTGCCGAAGGGAGAAATCGATGCTCGACGGAGGCAAAACTGCCGAAGGGCGAAACAACAAGACCCGACGGAGTCAAAAGTGCCAAAGGGAGAAATCACCAGTTGCGCGGTTGGTTGGTTGTGACAGACGATTGGCAAACCATTTTGCCGGTAACCGTTTCTTTACCAAATTTTGCAACGAATTGTAGTCTGTATAAGTGGCTGCAAGATTCGTGTAGATGTAGTAGTTGAAAATTAGGTAGATTGTAAAGGCAATATGAGCCTGTGATAAATCTAGACTCATGGTATGTAAATTGTTTATAGTAATACAAAAGTTTTCTCAGGGTTTTGAGTGGTGGGTTTTTTTCTCGAAAGGGTTTCCCATGTTATATCTGGTGTTTTCTCTGTGTATCCTGTGTATGGCGTTCTACGTGTTTTAATTTAATTGCATATCTTTGTGATTTATTACAGACGCTTATTTCCCTAACTTTTTTTGGCATTCAAAAAGCGTTTCCGCACCATTTCTTTCCTTAGAGCCCCAACTCCAAATGTTTTCAAATTGATAAATGACTCATTAATTGCTTATATAGGCGGGGTACTGGGGTTATTTGACATCTTCCTTCCATATCATTTAGTACTTCGCAATAAGATTAGGAGTCATATTTTTTCTCATTGGTTATTCCTTTGCCAAGAGACTTTTTTCTGCGTCAAACTACTTGTTATTCTTTTGACCCCACGGTTTCTTTTCCTACAAAGTTGTGGATCATGGAACAGTTTCTTCTTGTTTGAGTTAGTCTCTTCATAGACCGTGTCTGTTTCGTTGATGCCCATCGTTTCAGTGCTGTATCAAGCTGCTGATGATTCTTTTGGATGACATTTTGCTTAGATCGATCAATTTTTCTTTATAGTTTACCAAGAGTTACTAGTGATTAAGGTGTTATTCGAGCTAAAAATTCTTTGTGGCAACATTTTCAATATGTATTATTTTTAAATAGAGGAGTTTTTTTGAATGAACTATTTATAAGCGCATTGAGTGAGAGATGGCAGAGTAGGGGAACGAAAACACTATAATAATGAGGGGAGGGTAGTTTGAAGATTTGTTGTGAGAGGGGTATACTATACTAACTATGAATAGCTTTTGTGATATAGTAGAAATTTTGAAACTGTATTAAGTTATTAGAGATTGTGAAGAATTTTTAATTTTTTGGTATGTGTGAATATGTTTATGATTGCAATATTGGATATCTTCCTTTTGTCAATAAATATATAAATTTAATGAAGGATATTTTGAAGTTGCAATGATTCTAACATATAAGTATATATTAGTAAAAATGCATGTTTCATATAGAAAAAATAGGCTTTGAAATTGCAAATGGATTTTATGGAAACCAATTTATTAATTTCATAGCTTGAATAATAATTGCTAAAAAATTAATAGAATCAAGCTATATTCACAATTGAAAATTAAATTGCTTTCTCAACAAAGCCTTAAAACCAAACATATTGGTCAACCTCTATCAAATCAATCAATATTTAAATATATATTGTCAAACAATAAATTCAACTGTTAAAATATATAACGATTTTGAGTGTTTGCTATAATAAATAGATAGCAATGAATATATCTCATGTATATTAGTCATCATTCAAAAGAGAACAAATATTTTTTTTCTCTACAACCTACTAAAATTATTATGACTTACCATTCCACAAATAACCATCTAATAATAGTTTGATTTATAATGAAGCTAATTACATAATAGGTTAAATATATTGAAGATGTAGGTACAAAAAACTATTGCATAGAGTTTTATTTACATTTGGAACACAAAGCTATCGTGTGTATAACTCTTTAAGTACAACGAGTCTAAACATGACTTTACATTGTCCCTACTATGAACTTACCTATAATTCCCAAAAGATTAGAAGAATCTATATGAATATCAAAAGAAGAATGTGAAAGTTAAATCATCAAGTATTAAACTCTTTATGACAACACGCCACATACTTTTTCAGGCATAAATTTAAATAATAACTATATATATTTTAGCTTTCTAAGAGATTTTTATATTTAAGTGTTCATATCCTTCAAATGTTGGGTTTGTGTGTTTTCCTCTCAAAACAATACTATTCATTTTTAAGAAAAGAGATACACAAAACGAAAAACTCATTCAAGAACATTTGTTTCTTTTTGTGTTTTATTTATAATCTAATGTAAAATTCTTATAGAAAAGGTGTTTATAACATGATATCAATTTAAGTAGTCATTTGTTACAAAATGAAAGGAAGTTAAAGAATCTTTCTATAAAAATCTAATGTTATCATGTGTTGCACATTAAGATCTGAATAAAATTAAAAGATCTTCTTGACAATTTTTGTGGGATCTACTAACTTGTGTAGTTTAGTAGAATCGTAAGAAAAATAACTAAGACAATATATAAAGTTTGAACACACCACAAATAAATTTAACTTTGAAATCTAACTATTAAATCAAATCTTCAACCAATTTTTATTCTAAAAGAGAAAAAAAAAATTAGAATTGTATAGAAAAGTAGACACCAATGAGATTTCGTGTTATATTGCACTAAAAAATATTCCCTTTTGCATATAAGATGTGCACTCATTCTATATATCCTAATTCACTATAAGATGGCAACATAGTTCCAAAATGTTCATTCTTGAAAAAAAAAATTGTATTGCCATGGCATTTCCAAATCTTTCTTGGATACTTGCAACCATGTAATACAAAAACATTGCACAAATTATCTTTCAATAACCCTTGTCACTATATATGCAATATTAGAAATATCCTATTTTATTTCAATTGCATATAGTAAAAGTAAATTATTTCTAATGAATTATAGAATATATTTATATCTAATTTTTTACATACTATACTAATACATTGTGTTAAGTGATAACTAAAATATATATCTTCTAAATCCTCAAAGTTATTCAAAATAGCTTTTAAAATCAAAACCATAATACACAAATAACCAAAGTTGTCATCCAACCCAGACATTTAGTTGTCCTTCCTTTTATACAAATCCCTCTTTTTTGCCTCATGTGTGTCTCAATTCTCATCCATTACATTATTTATTTATATCTCATATGACCCTCTGATAGTTATTTTGTGGTTGGCTATTATTTGTGAAGAAAGACGGTATTACAAATGGCTTCTTATTGGG
>MU223927.1:1222649-1233665 GCA_018584345.1 Thuja plicata | reverse complement strand
AATTTAACATACAACAAGGTTTTGATAAAACGTTAATAATTTGAATAGTATCTAACTCAACAAATTAAACAAAATAAAATGCATAAAAAATCTTTTTTCAAATTTTAAATATTTTCTCCCATTTTTTTTATTAATCCTTTTCAAAACATGTTGTATGACTGGATATAGCATACTAAGATATTTTTTGTCCAGGTAGAGATGCATCCTTGTTGGCAACAAGAGAAATTGAGAGAGTACTGCAAGAGTGTAAATGTTCATGTTTCTGCATGGTCACCATTAGGAGGCTTCAGGAAATTCATGGGGATCAAGCAATACCCTAGACAATCCTCTTATTAAGGATATTGCATATAAGCATGCAAAATCTCCTGCTCAGGTATTTCTTAGCAACTAATTATTTCATACTTTCATTACGTTGTTCTATACTAATGAACTGTAAATATTTGATTCTTTACTACGTGTATTCTATAGGTGGCCTTACGTTAGGGAATGGAGAAGGGTGTAAGCGTCATACCAAAGAATTTCAACCCTGTAAGAATATCAGCAAACTTCCAGGTATTTGATTGGAAATTAGATGACGAAGACCATCAGGAAATAAGTAGGATTAGACAAGAACGGGTAGGTACATTCAAGTATCTTGTGAATCCGATTAACGGTCCATTTAAGACGGTTGAGGAAATTTGGGACGGTGAAATCTAAATATATAGTAATATGTCCTTATACATAAATACTCACTTGAAGTGTTTCAGCCCAAATAAATAGCTTTTTTTTTAAAATGATGTTATACTTTACTTCAATAAATCATTTAATGACATATTATGTGTGTGCGGGTCTGCATATATTTTGTATGATTAAAAACTATAATTAATTATTGTCAAGATATTTTTAAGTACTAGCACTTGCACCAACAAGGTGCAATGGTTACGCTGATAGAATATTATGCTTTGTGTAATGTAATAAAGGATGGTAAATTTTGGACGAGGAAGTTGGAAGAAAATGCAATCATCGAAATCAAAATTGAAACAATCAAATTTGTACTATAGCATAAATCATCAAGTGTCAGAGATTCAAAAAAAAAAGCATAGAAAATCCAAATTCCCTCCTCTTCACTTTGAATTTCTAAATTATAATTAATACACTATTTACAAAATATATCAATTATGCTTTAGACTAATTAAATAAAAAATTACATCAAAGCACCTATGATAACCAGTGAGCAGTTTGCGATTATCATCCTCCTCCTCCTCCTCCTCCTCCTCCTCCTTCTTCTTCTTCTTCTTCTTCTTCTTCTTCTTCTTCTCATTTTTCTTCCTCCTCTTCCTCTTCTTCTTCTTCCTCTTATTCCTCCTCCTCCTTCTCTTCTTCCTCTTCTTCCTCTTCTCTCGTCTCTTCTTCCTAGTCTTCTTCCTCTTATCCTCTCCTTCATCTTCATCTTCATCTCCTCTCCTCCTTTAATTTATTTTTCTTAAATAAAAATGGTATTAGATTTAAAAATTATATTATAATATATAAATTTTATCATTATAATAACATCCATATAAACAAGTTATTTTTAATTCTGATTTTCTTATAACAAAGACACCTTAACAATAAAATTAAAATCAAATTGAACTAAGAATATCAAAATATAAATGTATTTTTTCAATGTAAACTAATATTAAAAATAAGCATTAGATGAAATCATGCTATTAATTTATATTACTGAATGTTCATATAAAAAAGTAAATAATTATTTACAATATATATTGTAACTTCAACTTAATTAATATCTATAGCTGATGTGCACCAATTTGCAGAAGAAGAAGAAATTGCCCAAATTATGGCTGAAAAGATAAATCCACCACAAATCCTTTGGCAGATTTTTCATCACAAAATCATTTTTAACGATTCCTGTCAATTAATATAGATAGATCATCCAGAAAGATTTTTAAATTTTATTCGTCATTCTGAAGCAAAAAAAAATATTAGATGTTTGCACACTCATTTTAGCTTGCATGACTTGAAACAGAGATTTGGTTGGGTTCTCCATCTTACTTGTTTTAATTTGAACAAGCTTGTACTTAGATAACTAATAATATGCTTTCTTCCATAAAATAAAAATTAGAGATTGCATATTTATATAATGAATGACATTCAAAAGAAAAATGAACGTGCTAAAAAAATTCTTAATATAAAGCTGCAACACTTCATCATACTTCCTCGACCAATTCTTAGCTACCAATTTTAGGGCTGGGAGTGAAATGCAGAAAAGATTGACAAATATAATGGACAAGATAATATGCATTGATTGGTCCAAAATATGGTACAATGTACATATATATATTTTTTTTTTGATGAATAGTCCTTTTCTATTAATAAAATATTAAAGATACATATTCACAAATTGTAAAATGGAACCTTAGCACACTGTCTGCATAGAAAAACCAAAGGAAAAAGTTCAAATTTGGAAGATGGCATATTTTGGGCTTTCTAGGTTGTTCGTGCCACTAGAAGCCTCCCACATTTCTGCAGGCCCTCAGGGTACCCCTAGTTATGTTGAACCTGATTATCACTGCTTCTCTCGGCTTACTAATAGAAGTGATGTGCAGCGGCAAGTACCACTCTTTTCGATATTCCACTTCTATGCAAAGGTAGAAATTTATTTACTGAAAAAAAAAAAAGAGAAGTCGCTACAAAATATGGTTGTATTGATTCCTTAATTGATGAATCCTCGCCCACTCCTTCCTTTACTTAAAGCCGTAAGAATTTGTTACCAAATCTCTTTGAAACAAAGAATCACTTCCCGAAGACCACATACCGCCTACTTGGACTAGGAAAACGACACTGGGTTCTAAGCATAAATGCAGCTTAATGCTACATCTCCGTTGTTTCACATCAACCAGGAACTTCAGTTTAATTAAAGAGACACCACACCACATACCGAGAATTCGATGTTAAAATTCTAAGTTCAACTTTAAATCAGATTATAATAAGAATTTTAATAAATTAATGTGCCAGTTTTGATTGAACTCGAACCGCATTAACACATATTTAAATGGTTTGATAATTAGTTCTAGCCAATGAAAACAAATAAAATAAATAAACTGTGGTTTCTATTTTGATAGCATGAACGGTGTTTGTAATCCTCAAAAATAAGATTACCGTGCCTTTCGAAAAACTATGCATAATGTTTGTAGCATTTAAAATTTGTAACGATCTCATAAATAATAAGTGCCGCTGTATACATCCGATCATATTTATAATTTCTAACATTCTCATAAATACTAAGTGCCCCTTGTATACATCTGATCATATCTATTTAAATCAACATATACACCGAATTTGAGTGATGCTTTGAAAAAAGAAATGCAGGGAAGATTCCATTATTTCTTGACTCTTTTGGACAGACTCCTGCCCAAATATACTCAGATTCGATCATTGCCTGAAAAGACACCGAAGACAATATAAATCAAAAGGATGTTGTCAAGAAAAAAAATATTAGGGCTCATAGAGCTGATTGCAATAAAAAGAAACACGACTCTGACCTCCCTACAGATGAACTTCTACAATATGGTTTTAAAGAAAAGAAAACTTCAAAACTGCGCCTATCATGCCAGTTGACAGCAATAGAGCAATCAGATAAAACTTCATTTCTAAAGCAAGAGACGATACTACATATAGGTTGCTAGAATGTTCTTTTATTTGAATAAAACATGGAGAAAATAAAAGAGTCATAGGAGCCCGCCTCTGACAGAAAGAGAAGCAAAAATATCCCAAAATAAATTAACAGAGAAATCCTTAGCGAGATCCTATGATCCCAGTATCTAGGATGGTTCCAATACCGAATTCATTGAAGACATAATAAAAAGGAAAGAAAATATCTGGGTTGCAATTGTATAATTGAAAAATTCCAGCTACTTGCAAGATATTAAACCTTTAAATACGCTGCTTGAAGACAAGTTTAAAAACATTGTAGAGTTCATCGTTTAATTCACAATCTAGCATTTTAAATTCAATAGGAAACATCTGCCCAATCGCAGGAGGTATTTTAACAACCACCCTTTCACATGCAGTCACAAAACTCATATAATCATAGATATTTCCAGAGTAGTTTTGATTTAAAAATAAAATAGAATGGAAACTAATTGTTTCTTTGAAGACGGCTACCTCTAAGTCCAGCTTTGAAAATTATCTTTTCTTCCTCGTCTGTGATTCCTCTGTTTTATTAAAACATTTCAAGATAGTTCTTCTTAATTTGGGACTGATTATTGATTAGCTTCCATTATGATTGATTCATGTTTGATATGAAAACTCGTATTGTTTCAAGGGTTATGCCGATTGTACTTTATCCACGGTTACTGTGAGAGTGGGAATGCAACAATAGTCAAAGATATGCAATTGTAGCTTATCTTTTTGTTAAACGTTTGAATTTGTATTTTTATTTCCTCAATTTTGAAATTATATTTTTATTTTCACCATTTACTTGATCAACTTATACTTTAGTTTTGTTTACCCCTGTCATATTGTCCATATAAAACCCAAATAGATAGGCACATAGAAAAATCTAAAACGAAAAATTAAAATATTTGAAAAGTAACACTTATAGAAAGTAAGTACAACAGCAAATAACAATTGCTCACTAAATGCATAGCTACAACAATAATTGACAATTCTGCTATTGTTAAGTGTAAACTCTTTCTCTATTACATATGCTATTGGTTACCTGTTCAGATCATTTTTTAAGAAAGAAAGTATGAATAGGAAGTAAGAGTCTTTTCATCAAATCCATTTTGTGTACATCCTGCAATTATTGTAGTCCAAGAGACTACACATCTTTCGGGCATTCTGTTAAACAGTTCATGTGCCTTGTCTCTAGTTATTTATTTGGGCAATAAATAGAAAACTACCTCCAAACAAAGTTTCAAATAATTCAGATTGGGGATCAGATTTATTACATCCATCTTTCTTTAGGATAACAATTCAGATAAATGTTGTGCAATTAAATGGGAAAACTATCACGACAATTTTTTTTTGTCATTGGCAATATAAAAAATTGCATATTTTACATCCTTCTAAGAGAGCATTTGATCATAAAAGATGTGGTGAGTGGTCAAATATGGCAAGACACAGTGGCCTTTACTGCTTAAATTCTAGATTCTTAATAGGTTATCAGCTGGGTATAAAGAAAATAGACATGGTACGTGACTGCAGAATAAATTAACAAAAAGTCTCAGTTGATGGGTATATTGCTTGATAGGAAAAGTGAATGTTCTTCCCATTCCAAGATCTACAGTGTTGATCAAACCCCTTTCTTGGTCCACCAGTAGATTGCTTGGCTTCGAATCCCTGCATATTCTAACCATGTAAACAAAAGAACCAAAACATTCACAGTTCAGGCTACATAGATTGGAGCACCTATTCTTTACACCCCTAATATGACAGTAAGAAAGACCATTTCATATCTGGTACAAGAAGGTGTACTATCCAGTAACTTATTAAAGAAAAGACATTTCCTTCCTACAACATTTTAAATAACCCAACTCAGCAATTACATGAAATCTTGAAAAAATTAACAGCATTCAGTAGTAGAGCTCCGTCATTATTGATATTACATTTTAATCCTTTCTCATTGTCTTATGGTTTAAAAGGCAAAATTTTTTGTAGAACATTTTCTGTGTATATAAGCAAATAGTGTGTTGGTTATTTATATAATTGAAAGGAATTACGTTGACAATCTGGGGAGGCAATTTCTTTTGCCTGCAGCAATAACCAGCAATGTACTGCTTGAGATTAGAGTCCATGTATAGAAAAACCAAATACATAAGGACGATACCCATTTTCCTACTCTGATCACCAGGATAGTGCGCTCCAAGGCCCTGAACAGTAGTCAAACACTTCTTGCCATTGCATTGTTGAATACTGACATGGACATACTCTGCCCCGCTCGAATTTTCAACCTCTGTCTCCTTGAATGGATTTGAACTACCAGAACAAAAACAATCACAAACCCTTTCTATTGTAAACAATAATAAGACAACTTACGGAAAGGGCTGAGACCATCAGTAATCAAATGTGACATCAAAGAGTTTTCAAGATTTTTCAACACATCCATTTTACTCATATCCTGCAATCATTGCAGTCTATAAAATCACATTTCCTCGAGGCATTTTGTCAAAAACTTCACGCTCCTTGTATACACGTCCTCATTTTGCATACGTCTACCAGAGCATTTCCAACCATACCATCCGACCAAATTTCTCCTTCCACTATGTTGTTATGGATATCCATACCCTGCCCCAAAGCTCCAACTTTGGTACAGGAAGGGAGGATGCTAGCAAAGGTTTTGGAGTTTCGTTTTATTCCTGCCAGTTGCCCTTGCTCAAAAGTTTCTAAAGCTTTATCAACAAATTCAACAAATTCATTTTGTTCATATCCTGCAATCATTTCATTCCATGAGACATCTCTTTGACGCATTTTGTCAAACTATTCACATACCGTATCTATGCATATCTACCAAAGCTTTCATAACTATAATGTCTGATTAAAATCCCCCTTCCCTTTGAGAGAGATGTTTTAATGCATGTATCTAGTATTACTATGAAAAGTGAAAATAGTTTGTTTGTATCTATTTGTCTTTTGTGTTCTACATGTGTCAGACCTATTTGAGGGTGGGTTTTTCTTTCTTGTTCCCTTTCTTACTTCCTCCTTAATCTATATATGCAAGAAGAGTTTATTGTACATATACACTTTTTTTTTTTTATGATAGATTATTGGCTA
The DNA here is from genome assembly GCA_018584345.1 of Thuja plicata. Taxonomy (NCBI): domain Eukaryota; kingdom Viridiplantae; phylum Streptophyta; class Pinopsida; order Cupressales; family Cupressaceae; genus Thuja; species Thuja plicata. The sequence continues at coordinate 1,226,912 of MU223927.1, read as the reverse complement.
TTGCAATGTGCTTGATTCATTTATGGAAATTTGAGGTTTGTATTCATTTGTCCCTACTCCAAAAACAGAATTAGAGCATTGAATCAGAAGTTTGTTCTTATTTTTGCAAGTCAAACTGACATCTCTATCAAAGAAACTATCATTTTGATTTCGTTTTTAAAAAAAAAAATTTCAATCATATAAAAAGGTTGTAGATTTAAGATTTTATTTTTAAATGGACAAATCTGAAATTTTCTCATCTACTTTTAGATAGAATTTTTTTTCTCAAGTAAAAAAAATAGTGGCCTATTTGATCTCTTTGTATAGTAGTTTTATGGTCTATATGTGGTGGTTTCTTGACCTACTTCTATGACGCTTAATTATTTGCATTCACTGGCTATCTAATTGATTTTGAGAAAATATCATGTTACGTTTTAATGACAAAGCATTTTATCTTCATAATATGTTACTAATTTTTTTTTTTTAAAGTGTCAAGCCATTAAGCTGTTATAAATAAAAAAGAAAAATACAAAAAAGGAAAACAAAAATGATAAATTCAAAATGAGCTTCACTTCCATCGACTAGTCTAGAACATCCAGGCCCTAACCAATGTTTGCTATCCTAATATATAAGAGAGAGAGAGGGGGAGAGAGAGGACCTCCACATGTTATTATTGCTACACTTATTACGTTGATTTCAATAATATTGTCACTGGAGTCTATGCCCAAAAGAATTGCATAACTCTTTGTTTCCAATAAAAGAGATAAATCCATTTCGGATTTCAGATTCCTCCACTGTCGAAGTGTTCTTTAAAGGGATATTGTTTTGTTCCATTGTTTTTGAGTTTGCAACAAGAATGTACAATGCAAAGACAAGAGCTTCACACCACCAAAGCGCCTTTCATGGCTCGACTTTTATTATTTGAATGTGTATCTTACTTCCATACCCAACACTTTGGCCTAACAAGAATCAACATACACAACTCAAGGCTTTCAATTTCAGCGTCCATCCACAACATTGATTGGCATGGTTTACAGCGCCCGCTTGGATCTTTCTTTTGCAGACAATATTCATAGGGCCTGGCCTCTTCTATAAGCGATATTAACTGAGGATTAAAACCTTTTTTAGTAGCGTCTTAAGTGACTTGCTGGTATTCGGGAATGGCTTGTTGCTTGAGCAACCAACTGCAAAGTTTAAAGGAGAGATCAGTTTGGAAGATTTGCCACAGAGAGGTGAAGATCAAGTCTTGCATGTTGAGTCACAGTTATAGTTTCCACATTCTCTGGGCCATAACTAAACTTCATTGCCAGTCGTTCTACAAATAGCTCTCCGTATCTCGTTTTTGGTTACAGATGTAGCGCCCACAAAATTGGTTACCAAGCACCATCCAGAGCAAATCTGCAGCTTTGTTATTTTGACGTGGTTGGCATAGCAAAGAGATGCCATCTTCCCAAAGTGGTGGTGTTTTCTGTAATAAAATAGGCATCTAAATAAGTTAAACAATTTGTTGGGAGTATAGGCACGGTGATCGCATGTTCAACCTGTTTACTCTCCTCCAATAATCCACTTTGTCTCTTCTCCAACCATTAAACACTGTTTTTGGCAGTTTAGTTTCTTGTATTTACTATTTGCTTTCACCATGACAATTGAGGTTACATGCTAAATAGTTAGTAGTTAATAAAACCATGTGCTAATAAATCAAGCCTAAGCAAAAGATTGTAACGGTTCTGACAAAAGGAATATGTAACCGCTCTGATTGTGCAGACCAATCATTGCAGACTCTTCCTCTTCTCAGCCCTTTCGTCTTCATTTGACTGTCTGATATTCGTATAAGCTTATAGCTAGTTGCTGCTGCAATATTGTAATGTTGTTAATCTGAATAAGAGATATAGGCCCCTGCTTGAAGAGTGGATGTAGTCCAGATAATCTGGATGAACCACTATAAATTCTGTGTCTTTTCTTCTTGCATTTGATGCCTGGTTTTAATTTAGTTTTATAATTGTTTTAGCATTTTTCATTAGCTCAACAATTGGTATCAGAGTTGGTTAAGCTCATTTGATTTTCAAGAAATCGGTAAAGATTTGCAGACGCCATGGATGAGGCGGATAAATTGGAAAATTTAGAAATTTTCTAGGCAAAACTTTGGGCTATGGAAAGTGCAGATAGAGTCCATGCTTATCAAGCAAGATTTGCATCCAGCATTGCTTGGTAAAGCAAAAGGTCAAGGATCTCTAACACCAGAAGAATGAGAAAAAATAGATTTGAAAGCACGGGCAACAATCTTTCTAGCTCTCTCACCCAATGTGTTGTTTAATGTCTCAGCAGAGAAGACATCAAGAGAGCTGGTTGAAAAGTTATCTTCACTATACGAAATACCTTCAGCTTCAAACAAGGTTTTTCTAATGAAGAAACTATATAATCTGAAAATGAAAGAAGGAGGAGTGATATCAAATCATCTCAATGAGTTCAACACATTAGTTAGTCAGCTGATTTTGATTGGTATCCCATTAGATGATGAGGTAAAGTCAATCTTATTGTTATGCTCACTTCTGAACAGCTGGGAAGGCATAGTAATGGCTTTGAACACTTTAGTAGTAGCCAAGACCAAGCTGAAATTTGATAAAGTTGCAGCCACACTACTTAGTGAAGACATGCGAAAGAAGCACCAAGAACCCTCTTCCCGTGATGCTCTTACAGCTATGAGCACAAGCAATAGAGGAAGAAGTCCTAAAAGAGGAAGAAAATATAATAACAATAATGGAAGAGGAAGATTGAATCATCACTCGAAATTGAGAGGAAGAAATGGCACTTGTTGGTTTTGTGGAAAACCCGGGCACACAAAGAAGCAATGTTGGAAATATAAGAAGGCTCAAGATAATGTTATCAATGGCTTGCTCACGCTGCGACTGATGAATCCTTGGTAATTGCAGCTGGTGACACAGATTCAAGCTTGTGGGTTCTCGATTCCAGAGGATCTTTTCATGCTACTCCATGTCGGAGTGCTTTCACAAATTATAGCGAAGGTATGTTTGGCAAAGTTTTTCTTGGGCATAACAAAGAGTGTGATATTGTCGGCAAAGGGGATATTTTATTATCACTGAAAAATGGAAGTAAATGGGTTTTAAGAGATGTTAGGCATGTTCCCACACTTAAGTGTAATTTGATTTCAGTCAGTCAGTTATTTACACAAGGTTGTAATGTCAATTTTGATCTCGCTTCTTGGAGAGTGTCCAAAGGTCAATTAATCTTAGCAAAAGGGAAGAAAATTGGAAGTTTATACACTTTAGAGTGTAACGGAGAAGTGGGAGCAGCCATGGCGGTTGTGGAAAACAATGCTAAACTTTAGCACAAGAGGCTCGGTCATATGAGCAAGAAAGGTCTTGAAGTTATGCTTCAAAACGATCAACTTTTGGGTCTTAAATCTATCGATTTGCAGATTTGTGAACATTGTCTTTATGGCAAACAAAATCGAACCAGCTTTGTTCAGATGGGTCATGAGAAGAAATCTTCTCCCTTAGAGCTCATTCATTCTGATGTCTTTTGTCCTACAGAGGTAACTTCTATCGGTGGTGCAAATTACTATGTTTCTTTTCTTGATGATTGCACTCAAAAAGTTTGGGTTTATATGCTAAATAAGAAATCAGAAGTATTTTCAAAATTTAAAAGCTTTAAAGCTATGGTAGAAAATCAGAATGGAAGGAAGATTAAATGTTTACTAACAGACAATGGTGGTGAGTTTTTCTCTATGGAGTTTGATAACTTTTGTGTAGATCATGGTATTCGGAGGATTAAAACAGTTCCCTATACACCTAAAGAAAATGGTGTGGATGAGAGGTTAAATCAGACTATTTTGGAGAGAGCTCGGTGTATGTTGTCCAATGCTGGCTTGGGAAAAGAATTTTTGGTAGAGGCGTGTGTTGGTGCCCAAAAATGTTGAATTGGATTTATTATGGACTTGCCAATCCAATGTTTGGAAAACCAATTGTTTTTAGCCAACTAAGGGGAATGATTGATTATGATCCTCTTCCCCTACACTTCTAGCTTTGTAAGACCAAGGCGGGTGAACCTTTACCTTAACCACTATCTATTGGTTTAAGGCATTTTATAGAAGATAAATTGTGTACAGAATTCAACCGATCTCTCAAGATGGCAAGTAAGCTTGAATAAATCAAATTGTAAGCAATATATCATAAATTGTAAACTGAAATACTTTGAGTAATTGAAAGAATGTTTAGTAAATATGTATGTAAATTGAAATAAAAAGATAGATAAGATATCACAAAA
>MU223927.1:1199892-1214165 GCA_018584345.1 Thuja plicata | reverse complement strand
GTTCCACATGGTTGGGTGGAAAAATCTTTCGAGGTCCTGTTCGTGGTTCGTGACTTGGATGCGTTCAAATTTAAGTATTAATGCAGATATTTGTATTTTGTAATATGTAATTTTGAAAGGAAAGATGGAAATATATGTTGAAGTGCCTTTGGGCCAATTATGTACTTGTTATTATGGGATCTATTATCAGAAAGATGTAATTAAAAAAAAAGGAAAGCAATGTAATTGGGAGGGATAGTTCTAGGCTTGATTTCAAGGGTTAATATTTGAAAGAACAAAGTTGGAAATTTACAATGTAATGTTGAATGATCTTTTCTATCTCTTCTTTATTGCAATGAAAGAAAAANNNTTATTATGCTAAATTTGAAATGTGATTTGTAATGAATAGTTATTCAATGTGTAGGAAGGAGAAATGGAATTAGTAAATAAAGTAAGGAATATAATTGAAAATAAAATGTTATTTTCTTACCCTATCTCTTAATTTCTAAATGTGAAAGTAAAGAAAGGAAATGAAATTTAATTTGGTCAAGTAAAGTAAATATGTTAGTAAATGAAATTCATTAAGGGAACCTTAAGGAATGTAAATGTGGAGTAGTAATGTTGTAATGTAAAAAAAAATAAAAATTAGTTGCAATTTTATTCAAAAGGCCTGATTCCTTATGGGTTCCCTGGCGGGGACATTACAGAGAAGTTCAAATTCTGTAGAGCTTCTCGGTATTGTCATGACGTAGCTATAATCATTCCAAGTAAAGGGTATTATTGACCAGACTTTATGACCAGGTTTGCCAACAAAGGTAAGTTGTCACCAGGTACTGGGGTACCGGCCAATTTCGCCTGTAAAGGTTGTCTGGGGAAATGAGATTCCTTGGGCCTCCAAGCACATGAGATTCAGGTCTCGATAGTGCAAGGCTCAGTTGGAAAATGTGACTATTTTGTTTGAGGGGCGTAGCTACTTATCTTAACTCATCTTCTGCAGGGATTCAAGTGAGTGGCATTTCCTACAAGCTTGCATTTACTTAACAAATAAACTTCAAAAGATACTGCAGAGTTAGAAAGATTTCATCTACCTATAGTTTAACTGAACATTCAAAACATAAACAATGCTCTAACACAATATACTAAATACCAAAGAAATATACAACCATCAATTCATATTTTATCTGTAGCAAAGGAAAAGAGGTTATTAATCTACTTTAAGTATCAGAGCAAAGGACATGAAGAACACAAAGCATAAAATATCATTAACCTAGAAGACAGAATGCTAACAACATCATCGAGAGAACTCTTCCTTCTTCATTAACATATTTTCCAACAAGCATTGGTGCGTGGTAAAATGGTGGCTCTAGGGGAGCATTTAACTACTAAAAGCTTAGAAACCATGGAGCATTGAGCTCTGCAACTAAGAACTGAGGAAACAAAATTGCTATTAACTATGGAATGCAAAATCATCAATTTTGCGGACCCTTGGAATGAGGTCATACTTATTATTTATATACATCACTTGACCTAAACCTAAACCTAACTTATTTTACACTTTACAATATAATATTATTTTCAGGTGGCTGATACTACCTACACCATGTTACAAAAGACCTCAAGATGGAGAAGGTCCAACATGTCAGAAGAATAAGACAAGAAAAGTGGAGTGGAAGAATTGGCCTTCAGAAGAGAGCCGGGAGGAGAGAGAAGAAATCCGATCCCCGGGGATCGAGGCTACATGCCTCATAAATGGGAAAGCGGTACCCTATCTCCGATGCACTGGGTGTAACATTGAAGCGGTGCCTTGGGAAGACCATCTATTAGAAAACATCTTGTTGGTTTGACATGCCTTATTGTGGCTACCTACCTTCTGAAAACCTTTATTAGCTACCTTGGAAGTGACCAGTCAGTCTTGGGAACCAAGACACAGGTCACTTAAAGAATACAAAAATGTGGGATCTGGAATTCTGAGATCCGGGAACTTGCATTCCAAAAGAATGAATGAATACAACCAATATGGGGTTGGTAGGATTCTCTGGAATCTAGAGAATTTAATTGTTTCTTATGATTTTTTCCAAGCTTCCAATACTTTCCCTATGCTTTCTTCATCTATATCTTTGATGTTGTCCCACCTACTTCGAACAACCTCCAATGGCTCCTGAACATCCTCGGCCCCGCCCTGGAGTTCATCTACCATTTTTATGGCATTATGTGATTAGATCATTGTCTTGGACAATCTGGATAGCCTGCCCTAGTCAAAATCTCTTGCAAGCGAATATAGGGACTCCATCTGCTCATCGAACTTGCTGAGGACATAGTCCTCTAGGGTGCACGTACTAGTGGTGAAGGGATTGACTTGCGATACCCCAACCATGAATGCTTTAAAAAGACCCAAGGGGTAGTGGGTAGCTGTCAATTTCTCTTTCAAGGCCTTAACTATTTCCTTGCATACCTCACCCTTGAGGACAAGTCTGGAGTACTGGGCCTAGAGGGAATCGTACAATTCATCTCCCAAAATTCTAGACTCTGTGGTGAATTCTTCACCTATGTTGCAGATCTCTTCCAGCCCAGCCTTCCATTTCTCATACTTGGCTAGATCTTTCTGCCATATAATAGCGGAGCCCTTTTCCTAATTGAGAAGAACATTGACCTGATAAAGGTCTAGGAGGGATGCCGCCAAAAATTGTCTCATGGCAGTTACTTTCTCGGCAGCCCACCCGTCCACAGGTTGTGCCTTCTTCTTCATAATGTGTAGAGAATCCACATCACCTTGTGCAAGTGGCAATCCAAAGGAAGGGGTTCCACAGTGGACCTCTACCAATGGCTGTGTGAGTTCTGCCAGAAGCATGAGGAGATTGGCATTTGTCTCTCTTTCCTCCTACAACTTTTGGCCCTGCATGATGTATCTGGCCTCTATCACCTTAGTGACTTCCTTCACTAAATATAGATCACCCTATTTGTCTCTTCTCCCCAATGCTATTTTTGTTATGCTATAGTCCTTGGGCCTTACAGTTGTTGCCTCTATATCTGGTGGGGGTGTTGCGATAATCACCATGGCACTGCCTATTGGATTAGTCTGGAGAGTATGGACTACTTGGTCCTTCTTGAGATTCTTAGCCTGCATTCTTGGCCATCATTTTCGCCAATGAGAGCGTAGTGCCTGAGGTCACCGCCAGGATCTTCCTTTTCCTTGAATCAAGTAGCCATTGGGGTAGCTGGGGTGGCTTTGTTGTTAAGACCTTTTCATTAGGATTCCTTTCAAAATCCAGCGGCATATTCCTGGAATGCACATTACCTTCGGTCTCTTTCTCCCACTCTTGCTCTGGTTCCTTTTCTTGTTCTCTTCTCTAGAACCTTCAATGTTTTCCACCATGTTGGCATCCTTTGTGGTATTATCTAGGATCTTTTCCCCAGTCTCAACATCCCTTGTATTTTTAGGGACTTCCTCATCTCTCCTAGTATCAGTTGATTCTTCATTTTTCTTATCAGGGACTTCTTGCTCCATTTGTTGTTGTTGCTCCTGGGCTACATTGGCCTCTTCTATTGGGACATTTTCCTCCACCAGAACATCTTCTGGAGGTGGGTGAGGTGTCTAGCCAAAGTTTAACAAGGTAACCACAGTTACTACCTCCTCGAAAGTGCTCCAGGGCACTTGGTCACCTAGCATAACCAAAGGCGTTTGGAGCATGATAGTCGGGGGTACGATTGATCTCGTGGGTCCAGGTTCCCCAACTATTGGTTGCTCATTTATGTGTTTCCTTGGTGTGTCCTCGATCTCCTGGATTGGTATCCTCCCCTTCTCAAGCCTAGTTTGTATTTCTTCCTGAGCCTCTTTCTCTGATGTGTCCTTTTCTTCTGGGATTTCTTTTTCTATGGGGACCTCCTACTTGTCCTGAGCAGCGACCTATACCCTGCTGAATTTCCAAGATCTCCTCCACCAAAAAGGTGTCATCAAAATTTTCATGTGGGGGCGAGGAGTCTGAAATATCCTCTAGTTCAGGAGAATCCAAACTGACATCTACCGGGGGCACCTCCAGCATACTGGGACTGGCAACTTTTCTTGGTGTTAGGGTCACCTTTTTCTTTTTCTTCCTTAGCAGCTGAGCCCCAGTGTCCAGAATACTAGTAGACTCCACCTCAACAAAATTTTGTCTGCTCATCATCACTGCCAACAGCGGGGATCCCACCAAGTGAGCAGAAGCCATTGGGGCTACAAGGAACCCAGACGATACCTGCATGCTAAGTTGCTGGCTAGTCAGATTTGTCAACTCCATTTGTTGATGTACTTGAACCATCAGAAGGGTAGGAACTTGGGGAGGTTCCTTAGGAACTGGGGCACCCTCTTTCTCTTTCCCTTTACTCGTGCCCTATTCAGTGGCTATGGTAGATGAAGAAGGTCTGGCGCCAGCTGAAGAGGGAATGATCCTTTTGACAGTTGGCTTCTTTCGGGTGCTCTTGGGACACACTCAAGAAAAGTACTGGTGTCTTGACTCTATAATGGGGTGACATACCCCTTCAATTGGAAGGTCCTCAAGGGTGGCCCAATCCACTATAGGAAGATCTAACTTGTCCAAACCTCATTCTTTATATTCTGGATCTTCCAGAGGGCCGTCATCTTTGAAGCCCTTCAGGAAAGTCTAAAGGTCCAACGTTTCCATGAGCCCTTTGCTCATCCTTGTATTCTATCAGGCCCGGAGGTCAAAACTATCTTGGCAGTCTGCCCAAAAATCTTCAATGTGTTCTTCATGGGGCAGTGATGCCTGAGGAAGTGTTGTGGCAATCTTGCTGATGGGATCATAATTCTTTCAGGTGTGGTGGAATTCCACCAGCCCCAGGTTCTTTAATTCACTGTCAGCCTCCTGGGCTATGGCGAGGATGCATGTATAATTCCCACATGAGAAAGGGAATGGGACATTGATGACCTTCTTCAAGGTGAAGAAGGCATGCATATCCATCATCTGCCGACAGAATTCTAAGAGAATAATTCTATCCCCATAGTACCGGGGAAGAAGATGGGGCTTCCCATTGAAGCCTGTCACCTGAATGTAGGTGTGATGTCAGAACTAAATAAAATACCGGTTGTAGCTGCTGACCAGAGTCATTGTTGCCTATGACAGTGTGTACCTAGAATCCCAAGTAAGTGTTAGAATGTTGTTATAAATGAAGGCATCATTCACCCGATAGAAATTTGGGAAACTGAGTTCCCATTGCACTTGGAGATAGTGATCCCATGGTACCATTTGGCCCAGCCTGTTTCCAAGATCTCTGACTATTCCCAAACCTAGAAAAGCTGACCTTTGTTGTGGTAGTGCCCATAGCACATATGACATCATATAAAACTTGGAACTTTGGACAATGATCTTCAGTTGCTTGTCCATGTGACTAGATATGAGGGTCGCCCAGTTGAAAGTCTGATTGCAAGTGGTGATGCAGTATATAAAGTAATACATCCATGCTGAAAAATCCTAGGCATGGGGAAATCTAAAGATCCTGCACAAAAACAAAATGCCAGCCCAAATGGGCTCCTTGAATTCCCTGCGAGGAATTTCCAATTTCATCCTGCTGCAATTCCTCTTTGGGACCTTCTGCCAATGGCTGTTGATATGTTGCTGGGAAATAAGTTCGGCACCCTCGAACTCTTACACTATCTGGAGCCAATTTTGGAGAATGGATCCTTTGAATTGCGGGATCCCGAGCCTTGAGGTGAAATTTTTTGTGTCCAAGGTGATTATGGTTGCTGGTTACTGTAACGGCCAGGGATCCAAAAGTAGGACGGTCCATGTTAGTGAGTTGTATAGTGTCGCCAATTGAAGTTAGCTACCTTGATAATACCGAAGGTGGCGATCTAAGTTGCCAGGTTATATCTAGTGGCCTTTAACCTATAAATGACTTAAATTAAGCCTTGCACTTCTACCCAAGATCCAGGCCCGGTGTCCGTTATTTCTTGAACTTTGGACTCTATTTTGCTCCCCATGATGGCACCGTCCTTGGGATACTTAGAGGTCAAGGGAAGCTTTCCCAGTAACCTTTCAACCTTATTTTTGGTGGCCGCTCGGGTGAATGTGGTAGGTAACTCTGGGATGGAAGGAGGGGTGATTACTTCAAACATTTTTGATCAACTTCCACAACTTGCAAGACCAGAGAACCGTTAGGACGTGATATGTATAAAAGAAAATTAAAGCTCCAGGGAAATTGTCACCACCCTGCATTTGTTCAACAAGTGTCAGTATACATCAAAAGTCTTAGAATACATGTAATAGATGTGAATAGGACTCTGGGGGAAATCAAACCAAATGAAAAGGGGAAACACAGGGCAAGGGGGGGATTCAAGGCCCTGATCCCAAAAAAGTTAGCCATTGTCATGCCGATGTGACTAGTAGGAAACCGTATTCGGCTAACGTGGGTTGGCACATGGTCAGATGATAGGTGACATAAAGACATTAATGGAAACAACTGAGTTGACATGAGGCAAAATAAATGCCAGATGGGACAAGGTTTGAATGCTTCGCTCATTGGAAATTAATCCCGCTATTAAGGTGATGAGATGGAGGAGAGAGAAAACTACCATGACTTGAACCAGTGAGGTGTCGAGTTTGAGCTGTTGTGACTCCATCTCAATAGACTCAGTCTCACTAGGGTGAAAATGCAAGACAGATCGCGAGCAACTCACGAGCTCAGAAGGATATATAGGGTATATACACAAAATACAGAGAGCTGAAACATATACATACAATATACAGAAATACACAACATTTACAAACCTTTATAGATTTACACAGTATCTACATGACTAAACCTAAGTAAAAACACAACATATACACTAATCTATAGCTGTGCAGAGGGTGGGAAACCCTCTGGCAGAGCCAACCCACCAATGGGTGGTGAACCAAAAGCAGAAGATGTGAAAGGAAAAAAAAACACAAACCAGAATGAAGCAAAACTAGAAAGAACAAAGAAGAAAGAGAGAACCTACTTGGAAATCTGAAGAACGGAAAGGAAAGAAGATACTAGGAATGTTCTGCAATAGCTTCAACCTTTGAATGACCACCAATCAGCACCAAAAATCAACTCATAATTATCCACTAAGCTCAGTGTAATTCACAACTTAATCACACTTCAAATTGCCAAGGAATCACTCTAAAAGCTCTGAGTATTTTAATCGCGGTAACTGCGAAAGTGTCATGTAATTTCTATTTATACCCAAGGTAAAAGCAAGTTACCTTCTTCCCCACAAACTCTAGAACAAGAAAACCTCCAGAATCTGGGCCCGGGGATTCCATGCCACCATGCCTTCTCATGAGGAGATGACATGGTGGCAGGGAATCCTGGAAAGAACAACCAACTCCGAGACTGAGTCCTAGAGACACGAAAGATAAAAAGTGAAAAGAAAACAAACCTCATGGGAGAGAAAACCCAGAGAAGAAATAGAGAAAAATAAAGGCAAAGAAAATAAGGCAAGAGCCAAAAGTGAAAAGAGGGGACCCAACATTTTGCACACAAAATGTAGGGACGGGTATGCAGGGCATAACAAATGGTGACTATCTGGGATGAATGCCTTAGCACATTTGAGAACTATAGAATCTCTAGCTAGCAAAATTGGAACCAATCATTACTCAGAGCATCCTGTTTGCAAGGCGTGAAGCATCTGAGAAAATCCAGCTCATACATGATCAAATCCTTGGTCTTTTTTCAGTGGTGCAGTATGTTCTTTGGAAGAAAATCAAGATGATGACCTCTGGGAGAAGCAGAGAAGACACACTAGATATATCATCCCAAAGTCATCCTATTTTCTCATTTCTCCCAGATACCAGAGTTTTCATCCCATATTTTCTTTCCTTACTATTTTATCCTTTTCTGGGTGGGAAGGTGGTACTTCTTTCACCATTGAGCTTAAGCTTAGCTTAATTTAACAGCGATACTTCTTTCACCCTTCCACACACCTTTTTTTTTAAATGGGGAAGAAAAAATCTGGACCTGGAAAGAATTTTAAAAAGTTTAGACTTGGGCCAATAAACTAGTGCAACCAATCTACTCTCAGTGTGTCCGATTACTTGTTCCTTTAGATTCTATTTTAACTAATTTATAGACTTCCAGGGATAAATCTAATGAAGATTGCTCATAGCATGTTACCAAACTTACAAAATAACTCTGGAGACCGGACCAATTCCACTGCGCTAACCATAGATTCCAAGTTCACCATAAATGCAAAGGATACCACCCCAGAGATTAGATGTTATGCGAGACATACTAGCCTACGAAGAGGGGGAGAAAAAAACTGGGGACCCAAAAAGAAAGAAAAGAAAAACAAAGAACAAAATTAAATAAGAGAAAACAAGGGCTATCCTATAGGATAGCCGACAACTATTTACAAGGCACCCCAAATAGGGTACTAGAGAAAGGAATATCTACAAGCAAGAAAATTTACATATAATACAACTCCGAACAAACCTACCTCATTCAAAATAATGTTTGAGAAACTGTCCATTGATAGGCAATGGGACAGGTACTCTGTTCATGGTATTGAGGTGATAGGTGTTTGCCTCGTAGATCTCTGAGGTCAAATATGGTTCAAGCTAGAGCCATTGGAATTTGGTGTGCTTTCCTTTCTTTTCCTGGGCCTTATCCCATAAGAGGACCAAGTCTAAAATCTTAGAGGCCTTATACTAGGCTCTTTGATCAAACCATCATTTCACTACTGCTTGGTGACACACAAAATGTTCAAGGGCATCGTCTCTTTTTTCTTCCATCCGCACCAGATTTAGGAGCCAAACCTCCACAATCTTGTCCTATTTGTCAAATTCCTGCATGAACTGCAAAACCAAGATTTGTAAGCTAGTTGGGAACACTGGGTTCTGGCTGTTAACTAGATGGAATGAAGATGTCCCTAGGGTGGCCTTAAATTGAATATGATCTTCCTAGAGGGTGAATCTCAGTTTTTGGTGCCAATCCTGAGGATTCTATTCCAACAAGTGTTTGATCACTTCAAGCAAATTTTTGTTAGTTGATTCAGCAACACCATTCCCCTGGGGGTAATAGTTGCTGGAAAAATTTAGAGTGATCTTCCTATCATAGGTCCATTCAAGTAATTACATCGAAGAAAATTCCAGACCATTATCACATACTGTAGTGAAGGGCATTCCAAATCTTGTGACTATGTTTTCTTCCAGTAATTTGATAACTACATCTGCCGTGTTTTTTTTACAAGGTATGGCTTTGAACCACCAGGTGCAATAATCAGTAGCAGTCAAGATGTACCGATGGTTGGAAAATGAGTTAGGGTTGATTTTCCTTATAAAATCAAATTCCTATTGTGCAAAAGGTCTAGCTTCAAAAACTGACTGTAAAGGCATATTTGGGTTCTGCTCACAATGTGTCATGGTTTGGAAAGTATGGCACTTTCGGACATGAGTGTAGATATCTTTAAAGATACATGTCCAATAGTATCTGGCCCAGAGAATCTGATGGGAAGAGGCATCAACTGAGCCATGCCCAGTTCCAAACTGACTGTGAAATTCTTCAATTATTTTTGCAGCTTGAACCCTATCGGTGCACCAAAGGTACACTCCTTCATAGTTACTATGGAAAAGCATGGCATTTTTTATCATGAAGTGTGTGCTTTTCAATTGTAGGGCACAACATTTTTTTGGAGGCAATCCCTCTGGGCATTTGTTATTTAACAACACATTCACCAGGTCCATGTACCATGGGTCATGAGTGATGGACTCCACTATATATGTCTGACATTCTATGTGGGGAGTCTCTTCTACCATCACTTTACATAGTCCTTAGCCTTAAACTATCTTAATGGGTTACATTTCCAAATCGTATTCCTAGAGGATGGCCATCCATTTCCCCCATCTATCACCCAGTTCACTCTGCATCATTAGAGATTTCACTACCTAGTTTGGGATGATAGCATGCACCTTTCTCCAGAGGATATAATGCAAGAATTTATTCACAGTGTGAACAAGAGCAAAGGCCTAATTTTCCAAAGATGAATACCAGACTTTGGCATTCTTGAAGGAGGAGCTCATGAAAGCTATTGGTCAATAATGCCCTGGTAGAATGAGGTGAAGCAAAGGAATAGATATAGAAAGGGAGGGAGTAGTCCAGACTAGCCAGGACTGGTGCCTCTATTATCATTTGTTTCAGGGCTTCACTCAGTTTTGGTATCCTTTTTCATCATTTTGTTGAGTGGTTTTACGATCTCAATAAATCCAGTGATGAACTATCGGACAAAGTTGATCTTTCCAAAGAAAGATCTCATCTCTTTCTTGCTGCTGGGAATTTGTATGTTTAGTAGTTCTTCAACTCTCTCAGGGTCAATGGATATACCCTTCTCAGAGACAATATTCCTAAGCAACTTCCCTTCAGTGACCCTGAATATGAATTTCTTAGGGTTGAGGGATGTTCCATATTGGTGACACCTCTCGCAAGTCTAGGTGAGATGGGCGGAATGATCATGCATATCCTAGGAAAATATGGTCAAATCATCCATGTAGATGATTATACACCGGTTCAAAAGGCCCTCAAATGCAATGTCCATAGCCTTTTGAAATGTGGACCCTACATTAATTAGGCCAAAGGGCATTCTCTGGTGTGCAAACGTTCCCCACTTGGTGGTGAATGTCATTTTGTCCCTATCCTCAAATTTAACCATGACTTGGTTATATCCAGAGTACCCATCCAAGAAGGACATCATTTGTGATCCATTCACTATTTGCAACACCTCATCCAATGACGGGAGAGGGTGATTATCTTTCTTGGAGGCCTTGTTCAAATTTTAGAAATCTACACAAAGGCATATCTTGCCACTTTTCTTCCTCACAGGGACTAGGTTGGCAACCCACATAGTGTGTTGGATGGGGAAGATGATCTGGGATGATAGCAGTTTTTGGATCTCCTGATAAATCATAGGCTCGATCAGTGGGTTGACTGGTCATTTCTTTTTCCGGAAGGGCTTGGTATCAGGTTTGAGTGGGATAGTATGAGTCATAATGGATGTATCATAGGTCTTCAGATCCTCATACCCCCATGCGATCACATCAATGTATTCTCAGAGAATCATGAGAATCTTCTCCTTCTCAGGGGAGCAGGAGGTGCCAATGTGTATCATTTTCTCTTCACTGGGCTGGCTGATGTTTACTTTCTCAAATTTTCCTCCCTCAGTGGAGGATGATATCTTTTCTCGACCCTGAGGATCCGAGTCAAAGATTCATTCAAGTGCGACCATCCCCTTTAGGATTTTTTTGGTTGGTAGATCCATGATCCCATCATCTTCATCACCCTACCCAGTGTCATCATGGTCTCTTTCTTCCACTATCTGGTCCTCAAAGACACCAACATTGGCCATAAAGGCTAGGATATGTTGATCATCCTCAAAGACCTGAAAATGTGTGAAATTATCTAGAATGGACGAGTTGGGGATCATCTCAACAGAAAATCTCTAGAGTCGCGAGCTAGCCATGGGCTCAAGTGTATTGGCAGAAATAGCAAGGGAATTTAGGACATAATTTTGTCTCCGGGGAATGAGGTCAATGCCAAAAGTATCAAAATCCTCAATAAGGCTCCATGCCCGGTTGCGGTATGTAGCCAGCCTTTTATTATGACAGGTGTTTTGACCCCGGACCTATTTGACAATCAAATCTGAATCACCCAGGGCCCAGAGGTGAGTGATTCCTTTCCTTAGTGCAAATAGGAGCCCGAGAACCAAAGCCTCATACTCCGTGATGTTGTTTGTGTAGTTGAACTGCAGCCTATAAGACGCGAGGAAGGATTTTCCCTGTAGGTTGATTAATTCTACTACGGCCCCACAGCCTTGTTTTGATTGGGACCCATTGAACTTAAGGGTCCACAAATCATCATTTTTTGTCTGGGGCTAGGAAGGCAAAGTGGTCTTTGGATTGTTTTTAGGAGGATTGGGAGGAGTTTCCTCCAGCGCTTATGGTACGGGGGTAAGGTTTTGTTAAGAATAAGGTGTCTCAACCTTGGATAATTCCTATTCTTATTATTTGTTTTGTAAAATGTATTTTCTTGCAAATAATGTAATTAAGTGTGAGTGTACATGTCTAGATGGCATGTTGATGTGTCACTCCACTTGATGTGTCGGCATCTTGAATGGTGTGTAAGGAGATCATGGCTGAAACAGTTATGATGGATTCCTATGACACATAAGAGCTATTTCTAGGATATTTCAATGATAGGTGAAGACATGCAAGACATGTGGCAACTGATAAATTTGAGTACTTTACACTCTTCCACAATTGTGGGGTTAAAATTTTTTAGGGTTCCTATTTTCTCAGAGAATGGTAAAACCCTAATGCTGCTATCTTTGGAAGTTGCCCTAAAAAGGAAAGTGCATGATATAAGCATTTTTAGGGTTACAGAAAAGGATACAAAAGAGAGTGTATTGTTGGTATAATCTGGTGCTACTAGATTTGTCTGTGTGTGTCGATTGTCTCCTGAAAGAACTTGCATTGAAAGTGTGTTATAACTATTGTGTTTAAGATAATACATTGTGCATGTTTTGGAGTGCTGGGGTTTTTAACCGAAAGGTTTTCCCCAGGGTAAATCATTGTGTCATTCTATATTTTTTGTATGCATGGTATGTGGCTGCAATATCATTGTTAAAGTAGCTAATGAATCTAAAATTGTAAGGATTTAAAAGAATTTGCACAATACTTTCCTATAGAGATTAGTGTAGGAAGTTGTTTCCGCACCTATGTTTCCTTACAAGTGGTATCAGAGCCTGATCAAATTTTGATCCTAGTTGTTGGGTAGGGTTTCTTGAGCTAATCTCAAGTTGAGTGGGAGTTTTTTGTACAGAGCATTCTAAATCTTATTTTCAGATTGAGATGGCAGGTTCATCATACAGTAGAATGGAGGTGGAGAAATTTAATGGCACTAATTTTGAGTTGTGGAAACTGAAGATGGAAGACATGCTTGAAGACTGCGATCTATGGGAGGCTACTTCACTTGCTATGAGACCTGCAGCGATATCTCAAGCGGATTGGGAGATCAAGGATTGGAAGGCTAAGGGTCTCATTAGACTCTATCTAGCAGATGCCATTCTTCTGAATGTTCCTGATGAGACTACTATAAATTCTTTGTGGACATGGCTTGGGTTTGTGTATCAAGCCAAATATCTGGTGAATAAGTTGTTCCTAAGAAAGAAGTTGTATTATTTAAGAATGGAGGAAGGTAGATCCGTAACTGATCATCTCAATGCATTCAATTTATTGATTGCATAGTTGGCATCATCCGGTGCCAAGATTGAGGAGGAGGATCGATGTATGACCCTGCTTTGGTCCTTGCCAGATTCATGGGACCATCTTGTGATGGCTCTCAGAAGTACTATAGTCACATTCCATATGGATGATGTGGTGTCTTCGCTGCTATCTAAGGAGATGTGAAGAAAGACTTTAGATTCGTCTAAGGAAGCCCTTGTTGTTTATGGGAGATCCAATGACAAAGGAAAGAAGAATGACAATAAGTCAAAGAAGGGAAGATCCAAATCCCATGGGAGTTCTAAAACTCCTAGAAAGTCCAAGGAAAAATGTTGGAACTGTGATAAATCTAGGCACTTCCAGAGGGATTGCAAAGAACCAAAGAAGAAAGGCTCAGATTTAGCTTCTAAAAAATCTCAAGAAGATGGGGATGCTTTTATTGCAAATTTGGCAGCCCATGCATCTAATGATGTGTAGTTAGTAGACTCGGGTGCTTCTTTTCACATGACCTCTCATCAAAACTGGTTCTCAAAATATGAAGAGTTTGATGGTGGAAAGGTGCACTTGGGTGATAATTCTCACCTAAAGATAGTTGGACACGGAAGGGTCACTATCAGATTTCCTGATGGACGAGTAAAGGGAATCAATGGAGTTATGCACATTCCAGGTTTGGCACGAAACCTATTATCTGTAAGTATGCTGAATGATGTAGGTGTGCAAGTTGTCTTTTAGAAAGATCGATGCAAGATGATGAGAGGTTCTATGGTGCTTGCTAAAGGTACTAGGAGAGGTAATTTGTTTCAGCTTGATGCATGCATTGCTTAGTGTAATAGTTCTTATGTTTCAAAGAAGAGAGTGGCTATCACTTCATCCCCACCATTTGAATGAGTAGTAAAGAAGACTATGGCAATGGGTTCTGATGGCAGTGTAGTAAGTGTACTTAAGGGTGCAAACACTTTGGAAGGCAAGCTTCCTATAGAAAAGACAATGTTGTGGCATATGAGATTTGGCCACATTGGTGAGAAGGGTCTTAGGACCTTGAAAACTAAAAATCTCATCAAGGGGCTA
>MU223927.1:1183721-1199598 GCA_018584345.1 Thuja plicata | reverse complement strand
TCAGACTGGTAAAAGAATCAAGTGTGTGAGAACTGATAATGGTGGTGAGTTTTGTTCCATAGAGTTTGAATAGTTCTATAAAGAACAAGGAATTGAGAGACATAAGACAACTCCTTACACCCTGCAACAAAATGGAGTTGCAGAGAGAATGAACATGACACTGATGGAGAAGGCTAGGAGTATGCTTAGTGGAGCTGGTTTAGAACAAAGGTTTTGGGATGAAGCTATGGCCACTGCTTGCTATCTAGTTAACAGATCTCCTACATCAGCTCTTGTTGGTAAGACACCAATGGAGGTGTGGTCTGGTAAGAAGCCTTCAAATAGACATCTTCATGTTTTTGGTTGTGAAGCTTATGCACATATTCCAAAGGAGAAAAGATCTAAGTTGGAAAACAAATCTATCAAATGTATTTTCATCGGATACAGTGTTGGTGTGAAAGGATACAAGCTTTGGGATCCTGTGACTAGTAAGGTGTTGCATAGTAGAAATGTTATTTTTAGAGAGCTAACATCTTCTCCTATTGTGCTGGAACTAGATTAAAAAGAAAAGGAAAAAGATGTTGTTCAGTTTCCTCCTACCCCTGAGAAGACTAAATAGAGAGACCATGTTGGGTCTAATGATGAGGAGAGCTCTAGCACCTCTGATAGTTTTAAAGAAGAGGAAGAACAACCTCAACCTCAGCCCTTGAGGAGATCCATCAGAGAAAGAAAGCAACCAAAAAGGTTTGGTTATTCTATGTTAGATTCCAGTTGTGCTTTTGCTTTGATTACTAACACTGATGTGCCTAGATCTGTGAAAGACACTTTGGGCATGGAAGATGTAGGTTCGTGGATTGAGGCTATGGATGATGAGATGGCTTCATTGGAGAAAAAAAAAACTTGGGACCTCGTACCTTTGCCTAAAGGGAGAAAATTTGTTGGCTGTAAATGGGTGTTCAAGAAGAAATTATGTGTAGATGGTAGTGTTGAAAGGTACAAAGCTAGATTGGTTGCAAAGGGCTATTCATAGGTAGAGGGAATAGATTATGGTGAAATATTCTCTCCTGTTGCAAAGTTGACATCCATTATATTTTTGTTATCTCTTGCTGCATCATATGATTTAGAGATAGCACAGATCGATGTGAAGAAATCTTTCCTTCATGGTGATTTGGAGGAAGAGATTTATATGTCACAGTCTGAGCACTACATTATTAAAGGTAAAGAATCCTTAGTTTGCAGATTAAAGAAATCTCTATATGGTTTGAAGCAATCTCCCGGGATGTGGTACCTTAAGTTTGATTCCTTTGTGTTGTCAATTGGATTTATAAGATCAAAATTAGATCATTGTGTTTATTTCAAAGTTGAAAATGATCACTTTCTTATTGTTGCATTATATGTTGATGATATGTTGTTGTTTGGGAAGGGTAAGGGTATGATTTCTGATTTTAAATCTCAGTTGTCAGCACAGTTTGAGATGAAAGATATTGGGGTAGCAAGGTACATCTTGGGTATGGAAATCAGTAGAGATAGGTCTAACAGAAAACTTTGGTTGAGTTAGAGTAAGTATGTGAAGTCTGTGTTGGATAGGTTCAACATGGCAGATTGTAGACCACTATGTGTTCTTCTTTCAGTGGGAACAAAGTTATCTATAGATGATTGTCCAAAATCTCCTAGTGAGGTGGAGGACATGAGTAGAGTACCTTATGCTAGTGCAATTGGCAGTCTTATGTATGCTATGGTCTGTACTATACCAGACATTGCCCAAGCAGTGGGAGTCTTGAGTCAGTTTATGGCTAACCCTGGATGGGTACATTGGGATGTAGTTAAGCGAGTATTCAGATATTTGAAGGGTACATCTAATTACTCCATATGTTACGATGGTAACTCTTCTGGATCTCTGCATTAAGTTTGTATTCATGGGTTTGTGGATTCAGATTGGGTAGGGGATATTAACAGTAGGAGATCCACCAGTGCTTATGTGTTCACTATGTTTGGTGGTGCCATTAGTTGGATGAGTAAGCGACAACCTGTGGTTTCTTTGTCCACTACAGAAGCTGAGTACATGGCTGCTACTCATGGTTGTAAGGAAGCCATTTGGCTTAGGAGATTGTGTTCTGATGTTGGTGTTGATGCCAAATAGATTACTATTTGGTGTGACAGTCAGAGCGCTATTTTCCTTGCAAAGAATCCAACTTTCCATGCCAGAACGAAGCACATTAATGTGCAATTTCACTTTGTGAGAGATATGGTGGAAGATGGAAAGGTAAATTTAGAGAAGATAGATACTATGAAGAATGTTGCAAATGCATTAATGAAACCAGTGGGCACTGCAAAGTTCTGAGGGTGTTCAGAGTCTATGGGCCTTTTGGCCTATAGCGGTTAGTTCCTGTTATGTTCCTATTGCTCTTACAAGGTGTTCGACAAGTGGGAGAATGTTAGGAATAAGGTGTCTCAACCTTGGATAATTCCTATTCATATTATTTGTTTTGTAAAATGTATTTTCTTGTAAATAATGTAATTAAGTGTGAGTGTACATGTCTAGATGGCATGTTGATGTGTCACTCCACTTGATGTGTCAGCATCTTGAATGGTGTGTAAGGAGATCATGGCTGAAACAGTTATGACAGATTCTTATGACACGTAAGAGTTATTTCTAGGAGATTTCAATGACAGGTGAAGACATGCAAGACATGTGGCAACTAATAAAGTTGAGTACTTTACACTCTTCCACAATCATGGGGTTAAAAAATTTTAGGGTTCCTATTTTCTCAAAGAATGGTAAAACCCTAATGTGGCTATCTTTGGAAGTTGCCCTAAAAAGGAAAGTGCATGATATAAGCATTTTTAGGGTTACAGAAAAGGATACAAAAGAGAGTGTATTGTTGGTATAATCTAGTGATACTCAATTTGTCTGTGTGTGTCGATTGTCTCCTAAAAGAACTTGCATTGCAAGTGTGTTGTAACCATTGTGTTGAAGATAATACATTGTGCAGGTTTTGGAGTGCTAGGGCTTTTTATCGAAAGGTTTTCCCTAGGGTAAATCATTGTGTCATTCTCTATTTTCTATATGCATGGTATGTGGCTGCAATATCATTGTTAAATTAGTTAAAAAATCTGAAATTGTAAGGATTTAAAAGAATTTGCACAATACTTTCCTATAGAGATTAGTGTAGGAAGTTGTTTCCGCACTTGAGTTTCCTTACAGGTTTACCTTTGGAGGGATCCCTGGGTGGGATTCCCAGACACGTGGCACCTAAAGGGTGCTACTAGTAGAAGCACTGGGTCCCAGGGAATTAGCTATGTGTCCTTTCTTCCAAAGGGCATTGATACAACGGGTAGCAACAGCCAGGCAAGGTTCACACTCTAGCTCTGAATGTTTCTGATAATGCACCCAACACCAAGTGCCAGACAAGAGTGTGGTGGGGGTCACTGCAGCACCTTGAGAGTGAACCTCAACCCTTAATCTTTCTTCAAGGTCCTGGGTTCTCTACGGAATGATGGGATCCTCCCTGGGGGTGAAATCGAATGTTAAGATCTCAAGGGGTTGGTACACTCCCAGGGAAGTCTCAGAGAATAGGATTTCATTCACCCTCCAGACTTCGGTGAGGGCCTGTTTCATTCGGGGCTCACTTTCAACTCAGATCTTGTTAGATTCTCCTTCTGGGGAGCCACAAGTGGGAGAAGTCGATCAAAAAGTACCCATTTAGGGATTTGGACCAATTCTGACTTAGCAACATCCCATAAGTCTCTGGGATGTCCACCACTTGGATGAGTTGAATCTAGACATTCTTCACTTCACCCACCATTTTTATAATAGTCTTATCTAGTTAGATTACTGCATCATTGGATGGGGTGGGTAAGAATCTAAGCTTTTGGCATATAGATAAAGGCATGATGTTTCCCAAAGCCCTAGAATCTACTAGATAGTTGTGTATGTTTTTCCCTTGTATGTTCAGGCCTAGCAAGAAGGGAGGATCTTCATTATTTCCCTAGAAGACAGCCACATTGGTGTCCTCAAAAGAGACAGTCTTGGGTGGGCGACTGACGGCTTCTGGGTTTCCCAAGAGCTTCAGAAGAGACTTCTTCTGCTCAGGACAATATAGCAAAACCTCCATCAAGGTCATGGAGGTGGTGGTCTATTCTAACACCTTCATAATGTCAAACCTTCCTCCCAAGAAAAGGTGGCTTCCCTTGGCCGAGTCCTTAGCTTGGTTAGAGCTAGAACCTTTTGGAGGGATAGACCGATCGATCGTGTTGTCCTAGGGAGGCATGTCCTTGGGAGGTGTGGGCATGTAAATTGGTCATTTACCAGCTTGAATCTGAGTGTTGTAGGGAGTCCTTGGGTTGGTGAAGGAATTGGCCTCAAAGGCCGTAATAGATTCATCAAAGAACCCCTATAGTTTGGGTTACTCTTCATCTTCTGCGATAGTCCCATAGAAGACAGTCTCATAGGTGAATGTACCATGAGTGGGATCTTGAATAGGAGGCTCTGGGGGAGTGGGATCAGATGCTTATTTTCTATCCAACTAGGAAATCATGATGACTTTCTCCAGCATGGAACAACTTACCTCATTGTGGGATCCTATGTCATGCAATCTACACTAGTTGGTCATGGGCTAGAAATCTGTAACTAGCATGAAATGGGACAGTCCAGCGGCACCCTAATTGGTGTTTTTGTTTGAAGGTGGGCCTCCAGCATTGGCGTTGTTATTCTATTACTGTTGATCGGGCCGAGGCCCATTGTTGTAGTTTCCTCCTCCGGCATTATTATTTCACTGGCCAAAGAAAATATTCCCTTTCTAGGAATTGGAATTCTAGGGCGCGTAGGACCCCACCTTTAGTTGACCCATGTCTATAGTCAGTGTGGATAACATTCTCTGGAGGGATTCAACCTCAGCGGTCAACTGGGTGTTTGCGTCATAGTGTGATAGTTTTTGTTGTTGGTTCCCTGGGAAAGTAGCATTATTTTCCAGAGTCAAGGGTGGCAATCCCTGAGCCACAGAAGACTAGAAGAAAGGCACTTTGAGTGGTTGTGTCTGTGGTTGTTTTATTTTCTATGGCTGGTTCTAGGGAAAAGATTCCAGACCTAATGTTGTTTGGGTCTGAGATGGATAAATATACCGCACCTACTGGTCTATTAGTGGTGGTGGGAGATTCATGGCCATGATAGGAGCTCCTATTGCAAGATTGGGGTTATATCCTCTGGTGTAAGAAGTTCCACCGGGTATCATGTTAAATGGCATGCTCTACCCAATCCCGCCTGGGGATTTGTTAATACTGTAGGACAACTCTAAGGCTAGGTTGTAAACCTTCACCAAAGTATCCTAGTCACCCGTGGTGGTAGTTCTCCAAAGGAGAGTGGCAAAAAAGGGGTCTATCACGTCGAGGTAAGTCTAGATAGTCACCTCTGCAGATGGGATGAAGGGACCCTGCACCATATCAAGGCATGTTGGAATCGGTGATTAAATGTTGCAAGGGGTTCATTTGGTTCCTTCCTGATGGAAATGAACTAGCTATGGGACCACACTAGGTCCATGTGTATGCGGAAGGTGGCCAGGAAGGTGTCCTCCATGTCTTTCCAACTGTTGATGGAGTTGGCGGGAAGGTTAAGGTACCAGTTCAGATCATTCTGTCCCAGGGACAGAAGAAACATTTGGGTCACAACATCTTGATGTTTGATCTAGTGTTGGTTCATGGCATCTTTGTATGCCTACATATTCTCTTCTATATTTTGTGAGCCTAAGTCCTCATATTCAAGACAAATATTTTCTAGGTGTGAAGGTAAATCATTGGTTGCACCCAGAAAAGTTCTCATTGGGGACGTGATATTTCCAAAATATGCAGTCATTGGGGGAGTTGGATTTTGATGAGGTTGAGTACTAATTCCCTAGACAATCTAAGGGACTTGGGTATTCTGGGTTGTCCTAGATCCCCAGATGATGGTGGCTGCTTTGGTTTTTGGGGTCCATTTCTTTCGAGCGGGAGGCTTGAGTTAAACAAACCTTCCGAGCTTGGGAGCTAATCTTAGGACTCTTTTGAATCTTGCTAGTGAGAATAATCCAATCACACTGAAGGATTGAATCCTAAAACTATGGCTTGGAGAATCTTCAGGTGGTGTGAAATCTAAATCTTTGGAGGGGGACAAGTTCATGCCCTCCTTCTAGCGATAGTTTTTGTTGATGGGACTTTATGACCGGGTCCGCCAACAGATGTAAATTATCACCGGGTATTGGGGTACCATCCAACTTCACCTATAAAGTTTGTCTAGGGAAATGAGATTCCCTAGGCCTCCAAGCACGTGAGATTCAGGTCTCAAGAGTGTAGGGATCAGTTGGGAAATGTGACTATTTTCTTTGAGGTGGATAGTTGGTTATCTTAACTCATCTTCTCTAGGGATTCAAGTGAGTAGGGTTTCCTGCAAGCACGCATTTACTTAACAAATAAACTTCAAAAGATACTACAGAGTTAGAAATATTTCATCTACCTATAGTTATACTAAACATTCAAAGCATCAATAATGCTCTAACACACTATACTAAATACCGAAGAAATATACAACCATCAGTTCATATTTTATTAGTAGCAAAGGAAAGGAGGTTGCTAATCTACTTTAAGTATCAAAGAAAAGGACATGAAGAACACAAAGCATAAAATACCATTAACCTAGAAGATAGAATGATAACAACATCATCGAGAGAACTCTTCCTTCTTCATTAACATATTTTCCAGCAAGCACTGGTGCATGGTACAATGGTGGCTCTAGGGGAGCATTTAACTGCTGAAAGCTTAGAAACCATGGAGCATTGAGCTCTACAACTAAGAACTGAGAAAGCCAAATTGATATTAACTATGGAATGCAAAATCATTGATTTCATAGACCCTTGGAATGAGGTCAGACTTATTATTTATACATATCACTTGACCTAAACCTAAACCTAACTTATTTTACACTTTACAATATAATATTATTTTTGGGTGGCCGGTACTACCTGCACCACATTATAAAAGACCTTGAGATGGAGAAGGTCTTACATGTTAGAAGAATAAGACAAGAAAAGTGGAGTGGAAGAATCATCCTTGAGAAGAGAGATAGGAGGAGAGAAGAAATCTGATCCCCTGGGGATTGAGGCTACATGCCTCATAAATGGGAAAGTGGTGCCCTGTCTCTGATGTGCTAGGTGTAACATTGAAGTGACACCTTGGGAAGACCATCTATTAGAAAACCACTTATTGGTCTGACGTGCCTTGTTGCGATTACCTACCTTTTGAAAACCTTTATTAACTGCCTTGGAAGTGACCGGTCGGTCTTGGGAACCATGACATGGGTCACTTAAAGAATACAAAAATGTGGTATCCAGAATCCTGGGATCTGGGAACTTGCATTCCAAAAGAATGAATGAATACAACCAATATGGGGTTGGCAGTATTCTCCCAAATCCAGAGAATTTTATTGTCCCTTATGATTTTTCCCAAGCTTCCAATACTTAGCCTATGCTTTCTTCATCTATATTTTTATGCTGTCCCACCTACTTCGAACAACCTCTAATGCCTCCTGAACATCCTCGACCCCACTCTGGAGTTCATCTACCATTTTGATGGCATCATGTGATTAGATCATTGTCTTTGACAATCTGGATAGCCTGCCCTGGTGAAAATCTTTGACAGGCAGATACAAGGACTCCATCCGCTCATCGAACTTGCTGAGGACATAGTCCTCTAGGGTGCACGTCCTGGTGGTGAAGGGATCAACTTGCGATACCCTGACCATGAGTTCTTTAAGCAGACCCAAGGTGTATTGGGTAGCTATCACTTTCTATTTCAAGGCCTTAACCAGTTCCTTGCATACCTCACCCCTGAGGACAAGTCTAGAGTACTGGGCTTGGAGGGAATTGTATGATTCATCTCCAAAAATTATAGACTCTGTGGTGACTTCTTCGCCTATGTTGCAGATCTCTTCCATCTCGGCCTTCCATTTCTCATACTTGGCTAGATCTTTCTCCCATATAATGATGGAGCCCTTTGCCTGATTGAGAAGAACATCAACCTGATAAAGGTCTAGGAGGGACACTGCCAAAAATTGTCTCATGGTGGTTACTTGCTCAGTGGCCCACCCATCCTCAGCTTGTGCCTTCTTCATAATGCATAGAGAACCACATCACCTTGTGCAAGTGGTAATCCAGAGGAAGGGTTTCTAGGGTGGACCTCTGGTAATAGCTATGTGAGTTCCACCAGAAGTGCGAGGAGATTAGCATTTGTCTCTCTTTCCTCTTGTAGATTCTTGCCCTGCTTGATGTATCTGGCCTCTATTGCCTTGGTGGATTCCTTTAGTAAATATAGATCACCTTGTTTGTCTCTTCTCCCCAATGTTATTTCTGTTATGCTATATTCCTCGGGCCTTATGGATTGCCTCTGGTTTCTAGTGGGGGTGTTTCAATAATCACCATGAAACTGCCTAATAGATTCTTCTAGAGAGTATGGACTACTCATGCCTTCTTGGGCTTCTTAGCCTCTGCATTCTTGGCCATCATTTTTGCCAATGAGAGCATAGCACCTGAGGTCACGGTCGGGGTCTTCCTTTTTCTTGACTCGACCAACCATTGGGGCAGCTGGGGTGGATTTTCTGTTAAGACATGTTCATTAGAATTACTTTTAGAATCCAGCGGCATATTCCCAGAATGCACATTACCTTCGGGCTCTTTCTCATGCTCTTTCTCTGGTTCCTTTTCTTATTATTCAAAACCTTCAATTTTTTCTACCATGTTGGGGTCTTCTATGGTATTATCTAGGATATTTTCCTCAGTCTCAACATCCCCTGTATTTTTAGGGACTTCCTCATCTCTCCTGGCATCAGCTGATTCTTTATTTTCCTTATCCGAGACTTCTTGGTCTGTTTGCTATTGCTGCTCCTGGGCCACATTGGGCTCTTCTATTGTGACATTTTCCTCCACCAAAACATCTTCTGGAGGTGGATGAGGTCTCTGACTGAAGTTTAATAAGGTGGTCGCCGTTACTACCTCCCTAAAAATGCTTCTAGGCACTTGGTCACTCAGAGTAACCAAAGGCATTTGGAGCATGATAGTCAGGGGTACGATTGATCTCATGGGTCTGGGTTCCCCGACTATCAGTTTCTCATTTATGTGTTTCCTTGGTGTGTCCTTAGTCTCCTAGACCGGTATCTCCCCTGCTCAAGCCCTATTTTTATTTCTTTCTGATCCTCTTTCTCTGATGTGTCCTTTTCTTCTAGGATTTCTTCTTCTATGGGTACCTCCTCCTTGTCCTGAGCAGCGATATTTTTTACCGCATGACCTATACCCTGCTGAATTTCTAGGAGCTCCTCTACTGAGAAGGTGTTGTCAAAATTGTCATGCGGGGGTAAGGAGTCTAAAATATACTCTAGTTTGGGAGAATCCAAACTGACATCTACCGGGGTCACCTCTGGCATACTGGGACTTGTAACTGTGCTTGGTGTTGGGGTCACCTTTTTCTTTTTCTTCCTTACTAGTGGATCCCTGGTATCCAGAATACTAGTAGACTCTGCCTCATCAAAATTCTATCTACTCATCATGGCTTCCAATGATGGGGATCCTGTCAAGCGAGTAGAAGCCTTTGGGGATACAAGGAGGCCAAAAGATACCTGCATGCTAAGTTTCTTTCTAGTCAGCTTTTCTAACTCCATTTCTTGATGTAGCTGAGCCATCAGAAGGGTAGGAACTTGGGGAGGTGCCTTGGGAACTGGGGCACCCTCTTTCTCTTTCCCTTTACTCATGCTTGGTTCAACAACCATGGCAGATGAAGAAGGTTGGACACCGGCTGAAGTGGGAATGGTCCTTTTGACCATTGGCTTCGTTCGGGTGCTCTTGGGACACAACTGGGTAATGTACTTGTGGCTTGCCTCTATAATGGGGTGACATACCCCTTCAATTGTTAGGTCCTCAAGGGTGGCCCAATCCACTGGAGGAAGACCTAACTTGTCCAGCCCTTGTTCTTTATATGCTATATCTTTCAGCGGCATGTCATATTTGAAGCCCTTCAAGAAAGTCTGAAGGTCCAACGTTTCCATGAACCCTTTGCTCATCCTTGTATTCTGTCAGACCTGGAGGTCAAAACTATCTTGGCAGTCTGCCCAAAAATCTTCAATGTCTGCTTCGTGGGGCGGGGGTGCCTGGGGAAGTGTTGTGGAAATATTGCCGATGGGATCATAATTTGGTGGGGATTCTTGGGGAAGTGTTGTGGAAATCTTGCTGATGGGATCGTAATTCTTTCAGGTGTGGTGGAATTCCACCAGCCCTAGGTTCTTTAATTCACTGTCTGCCTCTTGGGCTACGGCGAGGTTGCATGTATAATTCCCACATGAGAAATGGAATGGGACATGGATGACCTTCTTATAGGTGAATAACGTGTGCAAATATATCATCTACTGGAAGAATTCTAAGAGAATAGTTTTGTCCCCGCAATACCAGGGAAGGAGATGGGGCTTCTCGTTGAAGCCTGTCACCCGAATGTAGGTGTGATGTCAAAACTAAATAAAATACCGGTCGTAGCTACTGACCAGAGTCATTGCTACTTGTGAGAGTTTGTACCCAAAATCCTGAGTAAGTGTTATAATGTTGTTATAAACAAAGGCATCTTTCACCCGGTAGAAATTTGGGAAACTGAGTTCCCATTGCACTTAGGGATAGTGATCCCATTGTGCCATTTGGTCCGGTCCATTTCCAAGATCTCCCACTGTTCCCAAACCTAGAAAAGCTAGCCTTTGTTGTGCTAGTGCCCATAGCACATATGATTTCATATAAAACTTATAACTCTAGACAATAGTCTTTAGTTGTTTGTCCATGTGACTGGATATGAGGGCTGCCCAGTTGAAAGTCTAACTACGAGTGATGATGCAATACAGAAAGTAGTACATCCATGCCAAGAAATCCCAGGCGTGGGGCAATCTAAAGATCCTGCACAAAAACACAATACCCACTTGAATGGGCTCCTTGCATTCCCCCTGGGGAATTTCCAATTTCATCCTTTTGCAATCCCTCTTTGGGACCTTTAGCCAATGGTTGTTGATATGTTGCCGGGAAATAAGCTTGGTACCCTCAAACTCTTGCATTGTTTGGACCTGATTTTGGACAATGGATCCTTTGAATTATGGGATCCCCAACCCTGAGGTGAAATTTGCCTCATCCAAGGTGATGATGGTTGCTGGGTACTGTAGCGGTCAGGGATCTGAAAGTAGGGCGGTCTGTGTTAGTGAGTTGTACAATGTCACAAATTGGGGTATTAACTCTTGTGATTGCATCAAACACGGGAAGTTAGCTAGCTTGATAATACCGAAGGTGGCAATCTGAGTTTCTAGGTTATCTCCAGTGGCCTTTAACCTATAAATGGTTTGAATTAAGCCTTGCACTTCTGCCCAAGATTCGGGCCCCGTGTCTGTTATTTATTGAACTTTGGACTCTATTTTGGACCCCACAATGGCAATGTCCTTGGGATACTTGGAGGTCAAGGGAAGATTTCCCAGTAACCTTTCAGCCTTAGTTTTGGTCACCACTCAGGTGGATGTGGTAGGTAACTCTGGTCTGGAAGGAGGGGTGATTACTTCAGACATTTTTAATCAACTTGTTTGCAACTTGCAAGATTGGAGAACTGTTAGGATGTGATATGTATAAAAGAAAATTAAAGCTCTAAGGAAATTGTCACCACCCTACATTTGTTCAACAAGTGTCAGTATACATCAAAAGTCTCAGGATACATGTAATAGATGTGAATAGGACTCCAGGGGAAATCAAACCAAATGACAAGGGGAAAAATAGGACAAGGGGGGATTCAAGGCCCAGATCCTGGACAAGGTTAGCCATTGCCATGCCGATGTGACTAGTAGGAAACCACATTTGGCTAACATGGGTTGGCACGTGGTTAGATGGCAGGAGACATAAAGACATTAATGGTGACAAGTGGGCTAACATGAGGCAAAATAAATGCCAGATGGGACAAGGTTTGAATGCTTCACTCATGGGAAATTAATCCTGCCATTAAGGTGATGAGACAGAGGAGAGAGAAAATTGACATGACTCAAACCAGCGAGGTGCCGAGTTTGAGCTGTGGTGACTTTGTCTCAATAGGCTTAGTCTCACCAGGGTAAAAATGCAAGATAGAGTGCGAGGAACTCGTGAGCTTGGAAATATATATAGGGTATATACACAAAATATAGAGAACCAAAACATATACACACAATATACAAAAATATATAGCATTTACAAACATTTACAGATTTACACAGTATCTATATGACTAAACCAAAGGAAAAACACAACATATACACTAATCTATAGTTGCGCAGAGGGTGGACAACCCTCTGGCAGAGCCAACCCACCAACGGTTGGTGAACCAAAAGTAGAAGATGCGAAAGGAAAAAAAAACACAAACCAAAATGAAGAAAAACTAGAAAGAACAAAGCAGAAGCGAAGAACCTACCTGGAAACCCAAAGAATGGAAAGGAAAGAAGATATTAGGACCATTTTACAACAGCTTCAACCTTTGAATGACCACCGATCAACATCTAAAATCAACTCATAATTATCCACTAAGCTCAGTGTAATTTGCAACTTAATCGCACTTCAAGTCGCCAAGGAATCACTCTAAAAGCTCTGAGTATTTTAATCGTGGTAACTACAAAAGTGACATGTAATTTCTATTTATACCCAAGGTAAAAGAAAGTTACCTTCTTCCCCATGGACTTTAGAATAAGAAAACCTCTGGACTTCAGGCCTGGGGATTCCATGCCACCATACCTTCTCACAAGGAGAAGACATGGTGTAGGAGAATCCCAGAGTCTGGAATCCAGCTCTAGAAAGAACAACCAACTCCAGGACCGGGTCTCGGAGACACAAAAGAAAAAAAGTGAAAAGAAAACAAACCTCATGGGAGAGAAAACTAGGAGAAGAAATAGAGAAAAAAAAAGGCAAAGAAAACAAGGCAAGAGGCAAAAGCGAAAAGAGGGGAACCAATATTTTGTACACAAAATGTAGGGAAGGGTATGCAGGGCATAACATGTATCTCTATGTAGCACTGATTGGCCTTCAAGTGGGAGATTGTAATGGTTCTAACAAAATGAATATGTAACTGCTCTAATTGTGCAGACCAATCATTGTAGACTCTTCCTCTTATCACCCCTTTCGTCTTCCTTTGACTGTCTGATATTCCTATAAGCTTATAGCTAGTTGTTGCTACAATATTGTAATGTCATTAATCTAAATAAGAGATATATGCCCCTGTTTGAAGAGTGGATGTAGTCCAGATAATCTAGATGAACCACTATAAATTCTCTATCTTTTTTTTCTTGCATTCGATGCCTGGTTTTAATTTAGTTTTATAATTATTTTAGAATTTTTCATTAGCTCAACACTTGGCCTCCTCTATAAGTGATATTAACTAAGGATTAGAACCTTTTTTAGTAGCATCTTAAGTGACTTGCATGTATTTGGGAATGGCTTGTTGCTTGAGCAACCAACTGCAAAGTTTAAAGGAGATTTCAGTTTGGAAGATTTTCCACAGAGAGGTGAAGATCAAGTCTTGCATGTTGAGTCACAGTTATATTTTCCACATTCTCTTGGCCATAACTAAACTTCATTTCTAGTCATAGTAAAAATAGCTCTCCATATCTCAATTTTTGTTACAGATGTAGCACCCACATAATTGGTTACCAAGCACCATCCAGAGAAAATCTGTAGCTTTCTTATTTTGACGTGGTCGACATAGCAAAGAGATGCCATCTTCCCAAAGTGGTGGTGTTTTCCATAATAAAATAGACATCTAAATCAGTTAAACAATTTGTTGTGAGCATAGGCATGGTGATCGCATGTTCAACCTATTTACTCTCCTCCAATAATCCACTTTATCTCTTCTCCAACCATTGAACATTGTTTTTGGTAGTTTAGTTTCTTGTATTTACTATTTGCTTTCACCATGACAATTGAGGTTACATGCTAAATAGTTAGTAGTTAATAAAACCATGTGTTAATAAATCAACCCTAAGCAAAAGATTTTAAGGGGGAGAGAGCATTATTACATTTTAGCTCAAATTATATTTTGTTATGGTAAGATTTTATTATGCATATTATTGTAATATTATATTTTATTATGTACATGTTGCACTTAGGAGCACCTAGATGGGCATGCAACATGTAGAGATTCTCATGAAATATTTTTTGGACCACTTGATGAGTTGTATTGTAACACTGTAAATATTATTTGATGTATTTATTTATTATTGAGAAAATAAATTAAATAAAGTACCTAATGTTGAATGTGGGTCAATGAGGTTAGGTAGTACATAGTTTTGGCACATGATTTATGTAATACCACTTGGTGGTTTTGTGGGAGCTTGTTTCTATAAAAGTAACCACATGGGTAGTTGTTGAGATTAGTCAGGTTAGTATTTGTCGAAGTTGGAAGCATGACATGGGATGTGTGGATTCATGCTTGTTCACATGGAAAAGTTTGTTTATGGCTACGGTTTTGAAAGCTTGCATGGATGTATTATAATGAATGTAATGCTGAATAATATATGGATTATGGATGCTTTTCGAGGCTGAGTTTTTTCCCTCATTGAGGGTTTTCCAAGGCTATATCTTGTGTCATATTTTTATGGGTATGTTGTCAATTTTTTTTCATGTGGATTCTAAGTGTTTATTTGCAAAAGATCTATTATGGGTTATGTCGAAATTGTCATAAAGTTGGCTACAAGTTTCCTTACAACTAAGAACTGTGGTTTGAGGAAAAGACATCATTTAAAATAGACATGATGTTAGCAGTATAAGAAAAAAAAGAACTGTCATTTCAAGTATATCACAAATGAGTAGCAGTTGTCCTTAGGGTTATGTATCTATATGTGATATCATACAATTATTCATTTTAAATCATATCTTGAACATAACAATAGAGATCAATAGATAAATGAGAGATACATGTATTAAAGTAGAGACTAAGAACCCCATTTTGATATAGTGATACAGTATAACATGATGAAGGTTCTCTACAAATGTGTTGTGATTAATGGATATTTCTTTTTTTCATGATTAATACTAAACGATTTGTTATATTAATTTGTTACTATAAATTCTTGTTTTCCTTAGTGTGTCCTCTATGGTAAAAATTAACTATATGTAGAGAACCTTCATCCTCTTCTATTATGTAATTGTATCATAATGTAGGTCTTACTCATACATATATCTCTCATCTATCTATTTATATCTTCTAGACATGATTTACAGTAAAGAATTATATGGTATTCATGTATGAAATAACATGACTCTGATGATATTTACTTCTCATTTCTTGTATCCTTGAGTTGGATTTAATTCCACCTCCTTGTCCTACTAGCAATGGCTCAATGTTGCATTATGGTTTTGGCATAGGAACCTTTCATATGGGATGAAAATGAACTTAGGGTTGTCCAAAGTTATCTTAGACGATGTTGTAGTAACTCAAAATTACTAATATTTGATACCATGTAGGAGTTGATGATGATTAAACCACAAGCTAAAAATTATCTACACGCATACCACCTATCAAAAAATAAAAGATCATGTAAGATAATTTTGACAACTTGAGAATTCAATATTGATTAGACACAATGAATTAGAAAATAAATGTTATTAAATGGAATTTTTATAGTGCATAAAATGAATTGATTTTATATAAAGAAATAGAGCTAGTAATAGGAAAAAGTTAAATGTAGATAGAAAATGAAACAAGACACCAACTACACTAAAATAGGACAATTAGACTAAAATAAATCTCAACTAAGTGAGCTTAAACTAAGCATGTATGTGCACATATGTGCTCAATTATGCACAAGAATATACATGAGATTATTCTTGACAATGTGGAAAATTATTTTATGCAA
>MU223927.1:1149877-1174286 GCA_018584345.1 Thuja plicata | reverse complement strand
GGCATCTTCATTAATGAGGCATTAATGAAAGCCTTAAAGAAGCATGGGAAGAGTGTAAGAGGGTGGCTTGAGAAGGTGGACTTGAGGAAGGAATCTTGAGATTCCTTGACTTTCTCAAGTGGGTGGAATTGTTAATCATTCCTTAATGGAATATGACAACAATAGGAGGTGGGTTAGGATTAGAATTTAGAATGAGGATTAGATTAGCAGGGGTGAATGGGTTGAGAAGGGTTAGAACCTAGGGTAGTGGTGGTTGAGATAGGTTAGGTTAGGGTTTAAAAGAATATTAAATAAATGAATTAAACTTATTTAATTCATTTAAAAATAGGAATTTAATTATTTAAATAATTTAATTACTTTTTAATAATTAAGGGGACTATAGCCATTTTAATTAAATTAAGTAGGCTAGGGGAATGGGTTATTTGCAAGTGAGTAATTGATTTAGGGATTTATTTAATTCTTTTATAATTAAATACTATAGCCATGTTTGATTTTGATATGATTTAATTGGTTTGAATTGATTTGAATTGTATGGCTATAATAGTTAATATAATTTAGTGATAAAAATCACCTAGGACATTAAATTGATTTGAAGAATTATGCCAAGCAGTAACAAGGTCGTTTGGACATAATCGAGGGTATGATCACACTTAGGTCAAATAGGGTCCATAGTTGGAACAGACCAAATTTAGATGGTTACATTTTCCCCTCTTTGAATTGATGCGTGAGTAGCACATTGATTCAAAGAAAGTTTTCAATTTTGACTTCAAAAAGATTGAGAATCCCATTCTTGGTTATCGAACGAAATGTTGATGAGATCAATCTTGCACTTGATCGAACCAAACTGATAGAATTTAATTTGAACTTGGTTGTCGTCCAAAGATCAATAAAAGATTTTAAACAGACCAATTCTGAACTTGGTTGTCATTCAAAGATTGATAATACTGATTCTGAACTTGGTTGTCATCCAAAAATCTAGTATGAAGCTACCAGGAGCTTGATAAAAATCTTTTAAAAATGAGGAAACACAAGATATCTAGCTTATGAGAACCAAATCTTTCTATCCAACAGTTCCAACTTTAGTCGAGGAAACTGTTATGACCCTATTTTGTTTGATAACGAAGTCATTTTGATGTTGTTTTGAGAAAAAAATTAATTGATGATAGTGTGATCATGCCCCCTCAGGAACGAAATCGAAGGAAAAGCATAAAATCCCTTAGTTGAAAGAACGTATCACTTGCAGGAAGCGGTTAGGGAAAGAAAGAATGGAGTAGAAGAAGGGGAAAAAGAAGGTGTGTTTAAAAAGAAACACATGAGTAGCAAGTTAATTACGTGAAAATATGAGTGATAAGTGTGATAAAATTATGTTAGACCAAGATGTATGATAAAATGTGCAGTATTGACAGTTTTGTGGAACAAATGAAGCAAATTTGAAGTTTTAGAATTTGTCATAATAATGGTACCATGCGGCTGGGAACATCTTATGCACCTTAGATTTGGTTCTTGATTAAGTAAAAGTAGAACATAAATGCAATTGTAGTTGTCTGGGAGGAGTTTCGGAACTCGTAAATGACTCACAAGACCAATATAAGCCTCCAAAACTACCATTTCACTATTCATTTCACTTTCATCCATAGTAATTTAGAGAGCTATGCAGAGAACATGATCATCCCTGTAAGGAAGCACTATTTCAAGATGAGCTAACAAAATCAGCACCTGGCCGACTACCCACCACCGATAAGTGCTCGACAAACTACCCTATGAATTTTGTAGATTTCAATTTTATGCATTTTCATAGCTTTTATAGCCCTTTTCTTTTGGAATTGCATCTGGGATTCTAGATAGCAACTTGCCAATCTTGTATCACATCTAGTTTTTTTGGATCGCATCCAGTCTTTCTGGATTCCTGTGTCACATCCAAGATACCCTAGATCACATTTGTTTTCATTGTTTTTGGCTAGTTTGTAGTGAAAACTCATCAGTGCTTCGTACCCTGTTTGGTTAGGTTCGCACCCCACATTTAGGATTGCATCTCGTATGTCAGGGATCACATCCTGTAAACTCAATCACATCTTATATTTCTAGGATCACATCCAATAATATGGATCGCACCCTTCTACTTTAGAATTATAGTCTTTCAGACCTATTTGCGTACCACAAACTTGGAATCACTTAGCTATTTAGGAGTCTGCCCCTTTATTGTAGATAGGATACTGATGTATTGTAATTTTTGTCCAAAATAGGCCTAGTTTGAGGTAGTCGCGTTTCACAGCACCTTCCCTGCGTGTTTACTTGCATTGTCTGGATGGTTGTCAAATGATGAGTAGACCACTATGATCTGATGTGGATTGCGCTCGTTGATGGGTTTACCCAAGATTAGGGTAAACCATGGGTTATTGACTGCTCTGGCTGAGAGATGGCACTCAGAGAACAACACCTTTCATTTCCCAACTCAAGAGATTATAGTGACTCCTAAGGATGTCTAGAGGATACTTTAGGTACTGATGATTGGGCATGAGGTACAATTTTAGTCGATAGCGGCCATGGTGATTGGTGTTGCATGGAGATATTTCTAGGATGACACCATAGATCAGAGATATTTGTCTTGGGATTACATGGTCAATCATTACAATCATTTATCTATTTATTTAGTAGGTCTAGTTGGTGGCATCCTGATGCCTGATAGGGGTTAGCACGGATTCATGGTCGGCTAGGTAGACATGATAGAATAGATGGTGACCCACCGATGGAGATTTGCATAGGATAGTTGTATCTTAGCCCACATGTATAGAGAGTTGCATGAGATAGTATACCACTATACTCTAATCATGACTGTAGGCATTCTTATTCTCTAGATCTAGGCCTCGGAGCACATCCATGTGACATAGCCGATTGTAGACAGACAAAGGGAACAAGAGTATCCCTATGTTTATATGTATGCAGGTCTTCTTCAGCAGCCCCATCTAGGCAAGATCGAGTATTGGTGCCACTTGTTTGATGATATCACAGAGGTTATTTGGTGGCCATATTTAGATTGTGAGGTGTGGACCTCAAATTCCTGGCAGGTGCCCTACTTATGTCAGAGTTGATATCTCATTGGAAAGACCAGATATATCATAGAGTGGTTCATAACAGGGCAGGACAGAGGATATTGTTGTATACGCCCAGACTAGACATGAGAAACCTTTATGGGGGGAATAGTTATAGTATGAGATGACTCATCAGGAGATCCATGATAAGGTGGTAGTAGACTGGGATCTATGTCCAGATGTAGCTGATGCAGGTATGTCAGATGAATATTCTATTGAGAGGCTTCAGTAACCCTTCTCTTGGTTCAGTGTTCTTGAGGAGATCATTCCTTGCATAGAGGAGCCCTTAGACTATGATCCTGATGATCTACCAGCCAGGGGTAGGGGTAGCGTGCAGAGAGACGAGGCTCCTGGGAGGCATGGAGGGTGTGATGGTGGTAGGGATGGACATAGGGATGGTAGAGATGTTAGGTGTCATCCTCCCGATGATGGTCCTGATGGAGATGATAGAGGAGGTGGTGGTGAGGCTGTCAATATAGGTGTAGCCAGTGGCAGTGGTAGTGGAGAGGGTTGGCATACTCGGTTCAGATTTATAGCTCCTCAGAGAGATCTCAGTCTGCTCATTACTAGGGACTAGAAGAGATAGAGACAGTAGGGGTCACAAGATAGACCATATGATAGAGGAAAAGACAGGTTCCAGAAGTAGGATACAAGTAGAGACAGATATCCTTTGTCCAGGTGTGAGCAAGAGAGGGAGTAGCTTCAAGCGAGGATTACAGCATTAAAGGCCCAAGTTACTATTGCTGATTCCCTACTAGTGGATAGGGATATAAAACTTGAGTGGCTAAGAGCAGAGAGGGATAGATAGGGTGAGATGCTCAGAGCTGAGAGAGATGCACATGCTCAGACAATGGTTCATCAGGGACAGAGGGCCACATAATATTATGCCTTGTATCATGCAACAGTTCCCAAGGGTCATGTTGGAAAGTTGACTATACTAAAGTATATGACTTTATTTAGTGTTTTCATTATGGCAACAAAGTCATATGAGTTTTTGGAGTCAACACACATTATCAGAAGATTAGGAACTGGCTAAGTATAGAAAATAGGACAAAGCAAGGAACAGACTGTTATATTTTTGATTAGTGTGTGTTCATATGTTATCCAAATGATATGTGCCTTTGAATATAAGCTTATGAGTATTTCTACATGATAATTCTAGGGGAGCATGATCATATCTACAAGTATGAAGAAGATATAGCCAGTTGAAGAGGTACAGCCAGTGAATGACAGAACAAAATAGAGATCGTAGAAAGAGCTGACAAAGATTGTTTTTGTGTGGAAGTTGCACTCATCCTCAAGAATGGTGCCTTTTGATTAGAGATTTTTAGTCACCTAAAAATCTATGGTTAAAATTGCATGACTTGATTCATCTAGGATAATTAGTTAGAGCTATTTTGGTGAAGCGGACTGTGTGAAAAGATGTGCCTGTTCAGTTTTAGTAAAGAAGTTATAATTAATGTGAAGCCAACTTAATGAAGGGTTGCATGGTTAGTTAAGTGATCAAGATACCTCGTAAAAGGTTTCCTAAATTTGACATGTTCATGTCCTTTGAGGAAGTACTTATAGAAGGTCATTTGTGATAAGAAGAGTTGCAGAAGGCAGAGATAAGAAAAGTAGAGCAGAGTGTAAAAGCACCAAAGATATATCTATCATATGTTGATGATATAGATATTGAAGTAGAAGCTTTCAGATTATAGATAAGATTTTTATAGTTCTTTACAAGAGGTTAAAGCATCAATGCATAAAAGGAATTGATCAGACAAGCAATGTCACAAACAACAGTTCACCCTATTGATACAGTGTGTATCAAATAACCAGAAGGTTGTAGCCTTCACCATTTGGATAGTGAGTCCTTGGACAGTGAGTCCACCACCCCTAATAGGGTTACTTTAAAAGACTCCTAATAGGTTCTGACCCTTAACAAGGTCACTGTACTTCATGTATTGTAAAGACAACTCCTAATAGGGTTAAGGATCTTCTAACAAGGATCATAAGACACTAAGTACAAAATATTTGTGGGTACTAATTCCCACAAGGGTTTTCACCTACATTGGGTTTCAACGTAATCATATATGGTGTTATGTGTTGTGTATATTTATCTTTCTTTCATTGATATTCAAGTTTAGTACATAAGCATTAAGTAAAGATTTAGATAAGAAGAAAAAGTATTAATTAAAAGATCACTGATTTACCCCCCCCCCCTTTCAGTGATCCTATTCCTAAAAATTGGTATCAGAGATTTGGTCCTCGGAAAAGAAGTTTAACCACTTGAGGAGATCATGGAGAAGGAATAAANTCACTGATTTCCCCCCCCCCCCTTTCAGTGATCCTATTCCTAAAAATTGGTATCAGAGATTTGGTCCTCGGAAAAGAAGTTTAACCACTTGAGGAGATCATGGAGAAGGAATAAATGAAACACCTGAAAAAGAATCTTGAAGAATCCCTTGTAGAACTTGACACATATGAAAAAGAAAATGAAGATCTAAAACTAAAACTTGAAGGCATGAAAATACTTATCAAGAAACTGAAAAAAGAATTAAGGAATTTTTCTTCAAATGATTTGGGAGAAGTAGTCAAAAAGTTGAATGAAGAAAATTCATCTCTGAAAGATCAGATTGAATAATTAGATGAAAATCTATGTAACAATCAAGATGCCTATGATGATCAAGTCAAAGAGAACAAGCAGTTTGATGAATAACTGAGACAAGCAAACATGGAAATCTTGGAGTTAAGAAACAACAAAGATAAGATGGAATCTAAATTGATTGTAGCAAATAATCATATTGACAAGTTACACACAAGAAAGGATCTGATAGAATCACAGTTGTATGCTCAAAATTTTAAAGGAGATACCACCGGTATAGGATACAATGAAGCACAAAATCAGATTGATGACATACAAGCAAGAATGAAAGAACCAAAGGACACCACAGATACTAAGGAGATTGGAAATTAGACTGAAGACAATATTGAACAACCTAAGGATGAATGCAAGCTAGTTGATAGAACGTGTTATGCCTATAACAAGCATGGACATATTGCAAGGAATTGTAAAGAGGTAAGAACCTTCAATGGTTACTGTTATTCATGTAATAAATTTTGTCATAGAGCTATGAATTGTAAAACAAGTTAGAAGAACAACAATCAGAATAATCAAAGAAATCAGAATTAGCAAAGACAAAGAATTTATCCTCAGCAAAATGTTAGAAGCCCTCAGAAAATTACATGTCAAATATGTAATTACATTGGACACACAGCCAAGCAATGCAACATGATGAATAACAAAATCAGACCTCCTATCATTTGTCATTCATGTGGAAAGGCTGGACACATCTCAAGGTCTTGCAGATCAAGAACAAAAGGACAAGAGAATCATAAGAAGTCTTTGTTTGAAGAATCAGGAGAAGTTAAGTTTGTGGAAGCTAAAGCTAAATCAAATAAAATATGGGCCGAAGTAAAGAAGGACAAGGAAGAGAACAAGGTATCAGATGCATCCTCAATGGACGCACCTTCTACTTCTGAATAGTTGACCCTCATGGTCTTAGGGGGAGCTATTCTAGCTCTGAACCCCTGCATGGCTGGTATACTCACCTCTGAGTATGCGCCTTGGATTGCAATTGTTTGGTGGCAGTGTGATGAAGTATGCAAGAGAACATGATCTAAATTGTTATCAGGAGCTAGAATGAAAGTTACAGTTGCTTTCTGTGTCTACACGGGAAGTATTAATGGCAATAATATACTTTGCAATCACTAAGTCCTCACTTGTGGTCAGAATAAATTATTGGAGATCATAGAAGCCCTAGCATTTGTATTATTAATGCATTACAGTTGTTCTCATCAGCAAAGAAAGGAGATTGATAATCGTTATTTGTTAAGAAAAGTAATTCGAGTTTGAAACAAAGCCCAAGCACAGACACGTCATTTCAGAAATTAGTTGAAAAATTACTTAACAATCGAGTTAGCTGCTGGTTAATCAAAGGAGAACTTGCAGTCAAGTAGCAAAGTTTCACAATTACATTCTTCAGTGGAGATTGATATCAAGAAAATCTTTGAAACATCTCAAAAGTGATTTATCAGTATGCTTCAGTGCATGAATTTCATAAAGCGGAATGGGTCAAAATCTTGTTGAGCAGTGTTCTATGTGAGATTATCAGTATAGTTGTTGGAGATTTTATTTTGGAGCTGACCTGATGTTATCCTTAGAAGAACATATATTAGTATAACAGTTGGAGATTTTGTTCTGGAGCTGACATGATGTTATCCTTGGAAGCACATACTTATTATTGATCATCTAAGTGTGAATACAACAAAAGAGAATTCACGTAAGAGAGAAATTGATTGAAGATACAATTTGAAATATCATGTGAAGAAACAGATAAAACTATTATGACAGGTCCACAGGATTATGCACCCATGTCCAAGGACATGGAGGATACATTCGTGATTGATAATGTTGAAGTGTCAATGGAAGAAATGGATATTAATCCAGACAATTTTGAAGAAACATTTGTGAGTACTCAAGAAGCTGAGAGTCTTTATATTAGCAAGAAGATATATTGATTTTAGATATCACAGAAAAGGAAGCAGAAAAAGAGAAGACTGAAGTAATGGACAATTCATCATCATTGTTGTAAAGTTTGACACCCATAACAGACTTAGACTCATGGGGAGTAAATAAGTAAGTGGGAGTATATAATCTAAAAAATTCATGAAAAATAGATCAGATATTGCAGAAAAGAAGTATATAAAAAGAGGCTCAGTGAATTGGTTAGCAACTTTACACTTGATCTTAGTTCACTCAA
Source organism: Thuja plicata (assembly GCA_018584345.1). Lineage (NCBI taxonomy): Eukaryota > Viridiplantae > Streptophyta > Pinopsida > Cupressales > Cupressaceae > Thuja > Thuja plicata. The sequence goes on along the minus strand of MU223927.1, from coordinate 1,166,392 downwards.
AGTTGGTCAAGCATCCTTGAAAGAGTTTGCAGAAAAAGGAAGAAAGATTATTGCTCAATGTATGAATCAGGCAAGTTAAGAAGATCTTGGAGGTAGAGGCTATGATAGAGAAGATAAAGATATAGAAGATCCCACCATAGATATTAACATATGAAGCAATGTGTAACAAGGACAGATAGATAGAAAAGGAAGACAGACACATACAAAGATCAACACTTCAGCACACATGTTAGAGATCACACTAGAGCATGCGTGCTTAGGTATATATTATATGGTGTATATACATGCTATATCTAGATGCACACAATATAGAACATCACTACATCAAAGTTACAGACTGATCAGTGAACTAGCAGTACAGGAAACAAAACATGGAAGCCGACTACAGTTTTGGTCAGCATGAATGATTTTGTAATGTAATGGCTAAGCGCCTGTGGTTATAAGTTTGTAATAAAGTAATGTATAGAATATGGAGTATGTCATATGATCAAGGTCCTAGCATAGACTTAGACAAAATGGAGAAGCTACAATATACATTATGCGCCCATCTACAGATTGTTAATTCATTGATTGCATTTTGGGAGAAAGAGATCCAGAAGTTGCAGATTGCATATACTGATATGTATGCTGAGTAAGCAAATAGAAGTGTTTTTTGAGCACCTTTTTCATTAATGTCAAAGGGTGATTAGTGTATGAATAATAAGGAGTATGGTATATGATAAAACAAACATATAAGATAGAGAGTTTTTGTATAAAAGTTCAGATAGTAATGACAGAACAAAACAGAGATCGTAGAAAGAGCCGACAGAGATTGTTTTGGTGTGGAAGTTTCACTCATCCTCAAGACTTGTACCTTTGTATTAGTGATTTTTAGTGACCTAAAAATATATGGTTAAAAGTGCATGACTTTATTCATTCAATATAATTAGTTAGAGCTATTTTGGTGAAGCGGACTGTGTGAAAAGACGTGTCTGTTCGGTTTGAGTAAAGCAGTTATAATTAATGTGAAGCCTACTTAATGAAGGGTTGCATGGTTAGTTAAGTGATCAAGATACCTGGTAAAAGGTTTCCTAAATCTGACATGTTCATGTCCTTTGAGGAAGTACTTATAGAAGGTCATTTGTGATAAGAAGAGTTGCGGAAGCCAGAGATAAGAAAAGCAGAGCAGAGTGTAAAAGCAACAAAGATCTATCTATCATATGTTGATGATTTAGATATTGAAGTAGAAGCTTTCATAGTATAGATAATATTTTTATAGTTCTTTACAAGAGGTTAAAGCATCGATGCATAAAAGGAAATGATCAGACAAGCAGTGTCACAAATAGCAGTTCACCTTGTTGATATAGTGTGTATCAAATAACCAGAAGGTTGTAGCCTTCACCATTTGGATAGTGAGTCCTTGGGCAGTGATTCCACCACCCCTAACAAGGTTATTGTAAAAGAATCCTAACAAGGTCCAACCCTTAACAAGGTCACTGTACTTCATGTATTGTAAAGAAAACTCCTAACAGGGTTAAGGATATTCTAACAAGGATCATAAGACACTAAGTACAAAATATTTGTGGGTACTAATTCCCACCGGGGTTTTCACCTACATTGGGTTTCCGCATAATCATATATGGTGTTATTTGTTGTGTATATTTATCTTTCTTGCATTGATATTCAAGTTCAATACATAAGCATTAAGTAAAGATTCAGATAAGAAGAAAAAGTATTAATTAATAGATCACTGATTCACCCCCCCCTCTGAGTGATCCTATTCCTAACAGGTCAAAGAGCTTCTTCTTTTTTCTTGAGTGACTCAGCAGTTAGAGTGGGCCATGCCACCTCCAGCAGCTCCTTTAGTACCACCTCCTCCTCCTCTTGATCAGGGAGAGGGGGCAGGCCAGAGTTGATATTTTGTATCATTTTTATGACATGTGTATCTTGAGATTATATTTGTATATCTGCATCCTGCTGAGATCCCCTCTTTTGTATATCTGGATCCTTCTGAGATCCATTTTTGTAGATGGCATTCATACATGTACATCCGATTCATTTTGGATCACTGATACACTGATACTCTTTATGCATACTGTTCCATATTTTTATTTGTACCATGTTATGATGATATATATATCTGATGCAGCTTACTGATTCTAAAATGTTTCATGAGTTCGCTTTGCTTTCATAGATGTGTTAAATGTATCGTGCACATGTGATGATATATTGGTCTCTTGATGAGTTAGTTTTTAGATGATAACATAATTTTATGATTGGATGGGATGAGTCATTACTGATATAAATATGTTTTAAATGATACTCATGTGAAAATGCAAATGTATGTTTCTTTTGGTTTTATCTTATGCAAAATAGATGTATGGATGCACTTTATGATGAAAAAGTAAAAATTAAATACATGGATGCTTTATTTTTGTATGTTTTTGTTTCTTCTTTTCAATGAATGAAAAATGTATGCCATGGATGTGCAATGATAGATATATCATTAATATGGATGATGTAATTAACTTGTTTGTTTAGAAGAAGATAGAAAGCATTTTTTAGCATAAATTTTTTTTATGCATTTTACTGCCTTTATAAATGTATCATGCAATCTCTAAATGCAGCTATATGCAGACTCTTAGGACTTTTTCACTAGTATGCAAATATATAGCTCTTTATCATCATTGGGCACTTTTCAGAATGGATACCACCTGATATTACAACCATCACTAATACCCACTGATATTATGAAAGTATAATACTATTTTTTATTAAAATGTCAAAAATAGACTTAGGCATCAAGGCATAGGAGCCATGATAACCAGAATAGTCACCTTCCTTTTAATATACTAGATTCAGACTAAGGCAAGATATTGGACCTGCAATGACCTTGAAAATTCATAGCCTTGGGTACATTATGATTTGTATACCTTAGTAAGAACTTGGATCAGAAAACAGACAAGGAAATTGTTTCAAACTCACCGTAGTTTACATATAGCGAAGATGGAGATATTTGCAGCTATCCACCCATAGTGGAAGCTCTTACCATAAACATCCAAGTTAGGTGAAATTTATAGGATCATTTGGAACAATCACCATACGCAAAAAATCAAGAAAACATTATGCCCCTTATCCTTGTGACCCTTTGTCTTTGCATAGACGTCATTGAGTAACTAAGAAGACATAACAAATCATCAATTGTGAATCACTGAAATAAAATTTATAATTACTTAGATGCCCCTAGTTGAAAACATCATCAGGATATTTAAAGAAGCATAATCAAACAAATAGAAAACTGTGTGTTTAGATAGTACTTGTTCATTCATATGTCAAACATAGTAGAGATCCATCAATCACAAAACTAGAATATAAGAAATATGGTGTTCCATGTTTGTGCATTGATAGGATCATTCGTTCAGGTTTGCGATCCAATATAGCCTTGTAGGAACTCTATTAATGTAAATGTCACATCTAGATATGTGATGGTTTTAAAAGACACCCTTGTTTTTAAAAGTGACATTGTGTCACATGTATTAAGAAACATTGTGCTCATGAGGTAAACCATCCTAGAGAAACCTAGCAACCATAACCTACCCAGCTAGAAAAGATGCCCCTAGTGCAGAATGACTTATTCCTAACACATAAATGTAGACAAATCCCAAGCGAGAATAAGATATCCATTTAGGAAATGAAGTCAGCGTATAAGCACAAGAAAAATTATGAAGGCCTAGTATCAGTATTGCATTGATAGATGGAGCGCAAAACATAAGTGATGCCTGACTGCCAGGATTTCACCACTTGGAAAGATCTTTTCTTTCTTTTTCTTTTTGCTACCAAGATGTCTATTTTACTAGGTGCTCATCAAGGTACTTTTCTCATTTTCAAATTTTTTTTCTATTTTTGCTTTTTTTGAATGTTTTTTTAGTATCAAGGCGCCTGTTTACTAGGTTTTCACCAAGGTTACCCTTTTTGTAGGACCTTTTTCCATTGTTTTTGGATTTCTTCAAGATCAATTTTCTGAATGTTTTTAGTATTTTGCAAGGACTTTTGGCTGTACAAGCTCTGCTAGCCAAACATCAATCGTAGAACCGCTTCAAATGTAGAGTATTGATAGGATCTGGAAGATTGTCTCCCTCAGGTGTAGCTAATTAATAATCTCTAGTCCTAAAAGTAGTAGTGATAACATAAGGTCCTAGCTAGTTAGGTTAAAATTTTCCTTTCTGCTCCCTGTTAGGCTGGTTCTTAGGATTCTCCTTGAGGATGAGATCTCCTACTTCAAATTTACATGGTTTAACCTTCTTGTTGTAACCATTAGACATACGTGCCTGATACACTTTGAGGTGATCGAACACTTGTTGTTTGCACTCATCTAGTAGGTCCAAAGAATTAGCCCTATCTATATGGTACTGCTCAACAATAACTAGTCTTTGTAAAGATATCCACAAAGATGGGATTTCAACCTCAATGGGTAGTACTGCTTCAGCGCCATAGACTAGAGCAACTGGCGTGGCTCCAATTGGTGTTCTTATACTTTTTTTGTAGGCCCATAGTGCCAGATTTAGTTGTAGATGCCAGTCTCTGCATCAAAGGTCATCAATGTCTGGATTTTTAAATTGGCCCCCATTGTCTGTTACAATTGAAGAGGGTAACCCATATCTACAAATAATGTAGTTCAGAATGAACATAGCCACTTGTTTACCGGTGGATTTGATTAGCGGCATGGCTTTGACCCACTTTGTGAAATAATCAGTGGCTATAATTATGAACTTGTGTCTATTTGAAGAGTTGGGATATGTTTGTCCAACCAAGTCAGAGGCCCATTGTTGAAATGGCCAATGTGTTATGAAAGGTATAAGTTCTCTGGCAAGAGCATGGATAAATTTTCCATGTGTCTAGCATTTAAGACATGCTTTTGAAAATTGAAGAGCATCTCTCTCCATGGTAGGCCAATAATAGCCTACTCTGAGTAGTTTCTTGGCTAATGAAAATTCATTCGAGTGTGATCCACATATGCCTTTGTGGACTTCTTTTAATGCTAGATTAGACTCTTCAATTTCTAAACACCAAAGGAGTGTACCATCGAGACCACATCGATATAAGTTGTTAGTTATGAGGATGTAATTTGATGTTGTCCTAATCAGGGATCTTTTCTCATTTCTAGATAGATTGGTGGGAATGGTTTGGTCAAAAAGGTAAGCAATGATACTGGCATACCGAGATTGATCTGGGGTATTTAAAGCACATATTACCTGGTATTCAAGAGTATCAAAGTCAGGATAGGATAGTTCTTCCACCAAGAAGTCATAGCAGAATTGATGTTCTTTTAGTTGTAACATAGACACCAATGTAGCCATAGTGTCAGCATATTTGTTCTTTGATATTGGTATCTGCTAGAAGGTGATGAAGACAAAGTATTTCTTTAGGTCATCAACTAGTTTCTTGTAGGGCAGCAATTTCTCATCTTTTGTTTGATACTCCCCATTGACTTGATTGATAATTAGTTGGGAGTCACCATACACATGTAACTCTATGATCTTCCATCGCATAGAAATATTGATTCCATTGACCAATGCTTCATATTTTGAGATATTGTTGGTGCATGGAAACATCAGTTTGTAAAATTTGGGAATCTTGTATCCTTGTGGAGCTATAATGAGGACCCCTGCTCCAGATCCTTGTTGAGTGAATGAACCATCAAAGTACATCTTCCATGGATATTCAGTGAGATGCATGATTGCTTCATTGGGGAAATCAATTAGTAAAGGTTCATCATTCTAGAGTGGTGAATCAACCAATTGATCTATACGGACCTATCCTTTGATAGTTCTCCTTTCTACATATTCAATGTCGAACTCACTTAGAATCAAGACCCATTTTTCCAAACGTCCTTTTAATGCTGTTATGCTCAAAAGATACTTTAGAGGATCAATCTTAGCAATGAGCTTCACTGTATGAGAGAGCATGTAGTGTCTCAATTTTTGTGATGTGAAGATGACTGCTAAGCATGATTTTTCAATAATGCTATAATTGAACTCATTAGTGACTAGTGTTTTACTAATGTAGTAGATAGCTCTTTCTTTCTCAATTTCATCCTCTTGTGCTAGCAATACTCCTAGGGATGTAGCAGTAGCTGAAATGTATAAGAGTAGGGGATTTCCATGAATAGGCTCTATAAGAATAGGGGGAGCAGCCAGGTATCCTTTCAATTCTCTGAAGTTTGCTTCATAATGTTCATCCCATTTGAAGGCAACCCCTTTATGTATTAACTTAGTAAAGGGTTGTGCCCTATCTACAAGTTGGGACATGAATCTTCTGATGGACTAAAGTCTCCCTTGTAGTGTCCTCATTTGACTATTGTTTCATGGAGGAGCCATCTCTAGTATAGCTTTAACTTTAGTAGGATCTACCTTGATTCCCTTTGCTGATACTATGAATCCTAGGAGTTTCCCTGATTGGACCCCAAAGGCACATTTCTTGGGGTTGAGTTTGAGTTGAAACTATTCCATTCGATCCAAGATCTTTTGAAGGTCAGCAATGTGAGTACTTCTTTCTTTGGATTAGCCAATGTGTCATTGACATTGTCCTCCATGTTCTTGTTCATCATGTGATGGAATATTGTTGTCATGGCTCTTTGATATGTTGCGCTAGCATTCTTTAACCCAAAAGGCATTACATTCTAGCAAAAGGTGCCCCATGCACATGTGAATGCAGTTTTCTCTTGATCCTCAGGGGAAATTTTGATTTGATTATAGCCCGAGAATCCATCCATTAATGAATACATTTGAAAGCCAGCTGTAAGGTCTATGATCATGTCAATGTTTGGTAGAGGGAAGTCATCCTTCAGACATGCTTTGTTCAAGTCTCTGAAGTCCATACAGATCCTGATAGATTTATCAAATTTAGAGATGGGGACCACATTGGAGATCCACCCTGCATAGGCAATGACTTGAATAAATCTAGCTTTCAACAACTTTTCTAGCTCTTCTTTCACTAGTAATGCAACATGAGGATGCATTTTCCTAAGTTTTTGTTTTACGGGCTTGATCCCAGGAGCTATAGATAAGTGGTGCATGATGAGATTAGAATCTAGCCCTGGCATATCAGTATAAGACCATGCAAAGTTAATCTTCTTCTCTTTCAAGAACTCTATGAACTGTACCTTCTCTTTTTCTGATAAAGATTATGCAAGATGTACTATTTGAGGATTTTCAACAGTGCCCAAGTTTACTGGTTGTGTTGGCTCAATCAATTCTAAAGATCTTTCCTCAAAGTGTTCAGGGAGGATATCAAGAGTCTCATCCTTTGGCACCTTGGAGAGGTTTTCACCATTGGATACATCTTTTTTATTTTCTATTTTGGGATCTGATAATGCCACAAAGTGGTTTTCACCATCAGTTTGCTTCTTTTTATATTTTAGTTTTTGACTAAGAAACCTGATATCCTCCTGTGACATGTTCTTGCTCCACACATTCATGGAAGAAGGGTAAGGTTCACAAGAATTGAGATAACAATCTAGGGTGTGGTCATTGGGAAAGTCGAGGATAGGAATAGGATCTATTTCAGTCCAATTAATTAGGTCTGGAAGTACCAATGTTAGGGAATTAGACTCTGGGAAGGACAACATCGTGTTAGCATCAAGACCATTAACTGACATGACATGATCTGTTAAGTTAAATTATTCAATATTTAGATCAATAAGAGTGAGATCATTGTTAAAAGGGTCATTGTTAGTTATATGTGCACCAAACTCTAGCAACTTGTCAGTAGAAATCTCATCAACATCTCTCTATAAAAGGAGGCTTCTTTCTTGTAGCCTATGAAATACTTCTAGACTTATGTATTCAATAGTGTCTCCATCAATGATCAGGGGAAGGAACTCTTCTTCTACTTCAGGAGGATGAGTATCATTGAGAGGAGTGTCAGATCATTTACTAGGAGCTGAGGGAGCCACAAACATGTGAATTGTATCTACTCCAATATCTTCAGAGGTGATAGATAGTTGATCCCATTCATAGTCATGAGATTCTGTTACATCATCATCAGATATGTTTAAGTATTCAACAATGGTTATTTGATGTACCCGGTTAGCTACTTGTAGATCAAAGTGGGATAGATCAAGGACATGTGAAATTGTGACCAATTGCCCCTAGTTAGGATGTAAATTTTGTGGCCAGGGTGTCTCTTGAGTAATTTTTGCTATGGTGTCTCCTACCTATTGAATGGGAGGTTGTGCTAGCAAAGAAGTGTGAAGATCGTGTGGTACCTCAAAGCTGGGTACATAGCATTCCCCTTGGTAGTTGGGGTCCTGTGTGCCAACATGTAACAATATTTCATAGGACCAGTATTCTAGTTCATTTGTTTCATCACTCCCTTTATCTAAGTGCAGAATTTCTTTTGAAGTGGGTTTATTAGTTTTAGTATTAAAATGTAGTCCTGTTGTATCTCTAGTAGTCAGAAATTCCATGGGTATAAGTTCAACAAGCCCTCGTCCCATGTCATTTAGAGGTCTCTTTCCTTTGTAACCCATTTGTGCAAGGAAAACATATCCCTTTCCATACTGTTTTGGGGATATCTTCACATGTTTGACCTTAGTCTCCACCAGTTCTCCTTTGTAAATCCATTCCAAGACTGCCTATTCTTCTATGTTATCTGAAGAAGATGTGGATACCTTTATCATACCAGTTTCTTTGTGTACTTCTGGCTCTTTGGATGCTATAGGTGTGAATGTCGATGAAGGTTTTCCATAGGATTGTGGTGACATTGGAAGTTTTGTTAATGAAGGAGTCAGGTCCAGCTTGTACTCTCCCATACCTATTTCTTCAAGTTTCAAGGTTTTGCTAAAACTCTTCATAACCATGTCCTTAGTAGTTTCATGAGAAACTGCATCCATAGCTTCCTTTTTGTGTGGGATCATGCTACCTTCTTTGATATTGTTGCAAGTGTAGTTAGCATCTGTGGGAATCGTCACTTCTACCCCATTATGTGGGAATTTTATGCACTGGTGGTAAGTGGATGGTACAGCTTGCATTTCATGAATCCATGGTCTCCCTAGTAGGATATTGTAGGCTGATGGTAGATCCAGAACTTGACATATGACATTCCTCTCAATTGGCCTGACTCTGATAGGTAGAACAATAAGACCTCTCAAGGATATTTCTTCCTCATCATAAGCTTTGATGGTTATCTTGCTTCTAGAGTCAATTGTTTGTTCTGAGAGACCTAGTCTCTTGACTAGATCTAGTGTACAAATATTCAATCCTATGCCTCCATCTATCAACACGCGTCTAACACGGGATTTATGAATAAGGACTTCAATATGTAGGGGTTGATTATGTGGATGCGTCAATGACTTATAATCCTCTTCAGAAAAGGAGAGGTAGTGTAGCACTGATATGTGATTGACCATCACTTGAAACTTGTCTATATCAATATCTTTTGGAACATTAGTAGTGTGTAGGGCTTGTTCTAAAATTTCCCTATGTACTGTGGATATTTTGAGCAACTTGAAAATGGAAATTTTTGTAGAGGTTCATCGCAATTAGTCTACCAAGTCATATTTCTCTCCAGGAATAGTGACCATGTGTTTTGCTACTGGTTTAGGAATAGTTACAATAGGAACCTTGAATGTTGATGTTTATGTCAGTTTTGGAGGTCCTTTGATTGTAACCTATTCTTGGCTTTGTGTTACAACATTTGAATGGAATGAGACACCTTTGATTGTGACCACATTGACAAATTTAGTTTTGATGTCAAGCATATTAATTACATTGTCATTTTTGGAATAGGTGTAGTTGACCTCATTATTCTTCCCTTTAGATGTCTCTCCTTGATTGTGATTAGGAAAGGGTTTGTTGAATGCTGTATGATCCTCATTGGTAGTGTGCCCATCCACTTTGATCTTACCTCCTTTGATAAGGTCTTGGATGACATGCTTAAGTTTGAGACAATTATTAGTCTTGTGTCCCTTGGCTTTTTGGAAGACACAATAGGAATTATCATCCCACCACCTGGGTTTGACCATTGGTTCCCATGGTTTAGAATCAGGAATTGTAAGAACTTTGTTATCCAAGAGTGTTTTCAGAACAATCTCAAGAGGTTCTCCCATAGGAGTGAATATTCTTTGGGGTTTCGATGTCCATGTCTGACCCTTTCTATTATCATTGTTTTCTTTGGGTATGGGAGGTGTTACCTTAGCATCCTTGCTTGCCTGCATGCCATTAGTTAGATTAAATACCTCAGGTTTAGGATTAATGTTAGAGGCATCAACCACTCCATCATTAAAAACATTTTTGTTTTGATTCCACCATTTAGGCTTGGACTTGGAGTTGTTGGTCTTGTTTTCAATTTGAAGGGTGATCTCTCCCCTTTTGACCATAAATTCCTCAATACGGAGGGCATTTTTAATCATTTTGTTGAAGCTAGGAGAGTCTTGCATTTGTAGAGTATAGTTCAATTCAGGTACTAGATCATTAATGAATATTTCCAGCTTCTCAGTTTTAGGAATGGCCCTTGAATATCTTGCAAAAATCCTCCTCCATCTTTGTAGGAAGTGTGTGAATGATTCCCCAGTTCATTTTTTGGTGTTACATAGTTCCATCATAGTTACATCATCTTAGATGTTGTAGGAGTAATGTTGAATGAATCGTTGGATCAACTCCTCGAATGTCTTGACGTTAGGGTTTAGTTTTGAGAACCACTACATGGCATTACCTCCTAGACTTCCTAGAAATAGTCACATGAGGTATGTGGGTTTGTGCATGTATTCTATGCTCAGAGAAAAAAATTCCCTTACATGGTCATGTGGATTAGTTTCTCCTGTGTATTTTTCATACTTTGGCCTTGCCACGTTTGGGGGAAACGGGACCATAGTGATACTTTTGTCAAAAGGGAATGGACAAATGGCATCCAAAGAGTATTTTGTTTTGGGTTTCTCCTCTTGTTTGAGGTTTGTGAGCTCCATTTGCATCAGATTGAGTTGTTTGGTGAGAATAGATATTGGATTTGGTACTTCCTTTTCCTTGAGTTTTTCCATATCATAATCTTTGGGTAATTTAACACCTGTAGATGCTAGATGGAGGAATTATTTTTCTTTATCCTCATTAATAATTATTTCCATTATCTAATGGAACCTCTTGCTTTGTTTGAATTTTTTATATTCTTCTTTAGATATTTTCTCCTCACTATCGGACTCAAATGAAGGCGTTCAAACTTGGGTTCTTCTTCTTCATCATTATCTTTGGGTTTTTGGTGTTTTCCATTGTTATAGTCCTCAAAGGCCTCACTCTATCTGTGAGTATCACTATCCATTTGAGGGGAATCTAGATCGAGAAGGGAACTATGAGAATCTTTTCCTTGAAATTGTGGTGTTTTAGGAGGCACTTTCAATCCTTTAGTTGTGTACTTGTTGCATCTTGTGTTAACCATGAAGTTGTTCCTCAACTTTATTAACGTTTCCTAATAGTGCAAGTGAGAGTCTCAGATTGTTCAAGTGGGTGTGTCTAGGTAAAAGTAACTATTTGTTGTTAGTGGATGTAAATGATTCCAGTGTCAGAGGGGTAGAATTCCCTGATAGTGATCTGGGGACCAAGTTCGTAGAAAGTGGGTAGACCACACGTATTGAACTAATCGTGAAAGAATGACTAGTCATGCAAGGTGGACATTTCAAAAGTGTTTTGAAATTACAATAGGTAGACCAGAAGAGACAACATGAACCAGCTAAAGAGCTAAAAGTGTGTCCTAATCAACTAAGACTTTCTAAGAAAAAATTCTACAAGTACCCACTGTCCTGAATGTGAGCTCTGAGATGCGAGCCTCTGATGGTACCAAATGCAATCCTAGAATCTAGATGCGACTGTGTACTGACTACCAAATGTGATCCAGAATACCAAATGTGATCCTAAATACTACATGTGACTTGGGAAATACATGATGCAATCTTATGATGTCTTTTTCAGTTTTGGTCAGTTTTGAAAAGTTTGATTTGAAAGTGCATGAAGTTTCTCATTTACAGATAGCATTTAAGAGGTGTCGTAAGGTGTGAAAAACACTTGTACTCCAGGGTTTGAAATTTTTTGATTGTTTTGATGAGCTTATATTTTTAATGATATTTTGAACACATCAAATAGTTTTTCTTTGTTAGGAGGGTGAAACAAGCACTCTTCTTTTCCTATTCTGTAGGTGGAGGATGAAAATATTTGCTTGTTGACTTAGGTACACACTCAAATGCTAATAAGAATATAGCCATCACCAAGCATGCAATGGCTCCAATCATGATGGTGTATTAGCTAACTCCAAATGCAAGTGAGGGCACAATATGATGAGTGTCTTAGGGTAATTACTTTTTGCCTTGTACAAATCTTATCACCCTTTCGGGGATGAATCAAGAATTCTTTCAGTTGAAGTTGTTGTAGATTATTGGGCAATTCATTCAAAAGTGTCCCCCATAGAATTGCACAAGGAAAAATTCAGGTGTATAGCCCTATGAGTACCCAAATATATGTAGTCTCACAAGTAAGATTCAAGCGGATCCACTCTACATATACCCAGATATGTTCAAGGAATGATGTCGAAATTCCAAGAACAAAACCAGTTCCATCTTTTGAGGCTTTAGCCTGCGAGGAAGCAACTATTTATAGTGAGTTGGAAGGGTTGGCATAAAACCTGTCCACACTTGGATCATTCCCAGGAGATTTTTTCCTCAACTGGCAGGCCCTCTACTGTTTAAGTATATGTAACAAGGATTGGCGAGCTTTGGATGTCTAGATTTTTTATTCTTCTGAAGAAGAAGAGCATACTCTCCTAATCTAAACCATTTTCTCCCAAAAAAATTAAAGAAAAGTTCATTCCTTCAAGCTATGTTGAGCTCAATTTAGTTTGTTCTTATTTAAGAAAAATAGGATTGCTTGAAGAGGAAAGTTGCCTTGTTCAATTAGCCACAAAATTTTAGTGAGTTTCTTGTCCAATTATTGATCCAAATTGAATTAAATGATTGAACTTGTTCTTTGATCCCACATATTTAGTGCTTTTATTGTCCAATTTGTAAATCCAAAAAGAAATTATACGATGTAGTTTTTCATTGAACCACAATATTTAGTGACTTATGTTGTTCATTTACTATTCCAAATTGAATTAAACGATGTGTTTGCTTGTTTAGTTAACTCCAAATTCTGTTCAATCCATAAACTGAAGTATGAGTTTCTAATTTTTCTTAAAAGGAAAATAGCATAATCCTCTAGTCAGTTTAGTGATAGATTGGAATATGTATCTTAATTCAGAAAGCAAGTAAATAGAAGTCAAGATGGGGGGATGGGTAACTTGAAAAACCAAGTTAGTATTTGTTTATGTTAACTCACACAAAAACTTTCAAGAATAACCTGCAAACACTTGTTAGGCTGCAAGACACCAAAAACACAACTTGTCAAAATGTTAGGGTTAGGTAAACAAAATGCACAAACTTTCTAACCAAACCTGAGACTAAAATTTTACTGCATGTGATGTAGCATACTGTATGTGAGCTTCCTTACCAAATGTGATCCCATGCTTACCAGATGCGAACCTAAACTGAAAATGATATGGGAAATCCCAGATGCGAGCCTCATTTTCTGCAGTGCGATGGCGTATCCTGGATGTGATCTTGAATGGTGAAAATGAGCCTGTAACAGAATTCTAGGCATGCAAATTAGCGAAAAACTATTAGAAAATGAGGCCAAGTTAGAAATCGAGCCCCACAATGGGTGCCACAAATGTGTGTGTTTATTTGTGCACCTGTTATCTACAACACAACACTTCAATAAGTCATTCTATTAGTGAAAAAAAAGGGTTAAAGAGCATATAAACCATAACATTGACTTACTACTTTCTAACTAGGATGAGTGTAGCATGTAACATAAAAGCCCTCAGATTTATGCTAAATACCAGTGACATAAACAACCTAGCATGAAAGATTTAGTTTAAAACAAGCAAATATTCAAAGAACAATGCATATTAGTCTAAAAATGGGCATAATAACAATGTATGAGCATGAACTATGAAATGAAGTATGAGTCTTAGTCTATTTCAAAAACATCACAATGCATTTACAATATGAGATGAAGGCCCATTTGCTCTCAAAAATGGCTTCTATTTATAGAAGAATAAGAGAGAGAGAGAGGGGAGACAAGGCTCATTAATGAGTTGAGGGACTCATTAATGGTGGTGTAAGGGACATTAATGCCTTGGGAATTAATGAGGTATGGAGGAGACATGGGCTTAAGGCATCTTCATTAATGAGGCATTAATTAAAGCCTTAAAGAAGCATGGAAAGAGTGTAAGAGGGTGGCTTGAGAAGGTGGACTTGAGGAAGGAATCTTGAGATTCCTTGACTTTCTCAAGTGGGTGGAATTGTTAATCATTCCTTAATGGAATGTGACAACATTAGGAGGTGGGTTACAATTAGAATTTAGAATGAGGATTAGATTAGCAAGGGTGAATGGGTTGAGAAGGGTTAGAACCTAGGGTAGAGGTGGTTGAGATAGGTTAGGTTAGGGTTTAAGAGAATATTAATTAAATGAATTAAAATTATTTAATTTATTTAAAAATAGGAATTTAATTATTTAAACAATTTAATTGCTTTTTAATAATTAAGGGGACTATAGCCATTTTAATTAAATTAAATAGGCTAGGGGAATGAGTTATTTGCAAGTGAGTAATTGATTTAGGGATTTATTTATTTCTTTTATAATTAAATACTATAGCCATCTTTGATTTTGATATGATTTAATTGGTTTGAATTGATTTTAATTGTATGGCTATTATAGTTAATATAATTTAGTAAAAATCACCTAGGACATTAAATTGATTCGAAGAATTATGGCAAGTAGTAACAGGGTCGTTTGGACATAATCAAGGGTATGATCACACTTAGGCCAAATAGCGTCCATAGTTGGAACATATGAAATTTAGGTGGTTACATACAGATGTACAAGAAAAAAGAGTATCAGATTAAGGATCCCATTATTTTCCTTAAAGCGATATCATGATTTTGTCTAATATATTTGTTGCAACATCCATTGAAGGTTTCTTGAGGGATACCCCTACACATTTCTATACCATGAGGGGATGGAAACACAAATATTTGAACAACCATATCCAGTGCAGCAACATAAACTCAGTAATCCTTATAGTAGCAGCAACACCACCATGCAACTAGAAAATGAGGAAGAAGATTGTGGAAATTCAAGGGGACGTTGAATTCTTTTGATGGAGGAGCATCATGGAAGACACCAAGGAACACCATGGTTAGTAATAAACCTAAGGGAGGTTTGAAGACAAATAAATGATCATGTATGGTCATTTTCAATGTAATCAAAGCCTTATAGGTCATTTCATGTTGTTTTATGGCCATTTGAGCCACTAGTCATAGTAGGCGTTTCCAAGGTTTTAAATATTGTCATAAAATGCATATGTGCCCTTATAAGGATAATGTAATGGGAATGCAATTTAATGGTGTCCAAAATTGAGAATCCCATGTCAACTTGGCAACCCAAAATCCATGTTGATATTCAAAAAAAAGTTGTTGTAGTCAGTTTTAGGTAGTTATAATTGGTTTTCAAGAAGTTTTGGGCAGTTCCCAAGTATTTGGTCAGTCAAATGGAAATAGAGGACACACATGTTATTCCCCCCTTTTCCAAAGCCTTCCACCATCTTTCCAGCAACCTGACCTTGCACATCTTCCAGCAAGCGAGCCTTTCTTCTCCTGGGCATTTATCAAATCTTCAACCGTTGACATCGACTTAATTTCTCACAAGTTGTTCTATCTTCACTTAGAGCTTTCTACTTCCCTTCACCCTGACTTGTGGATCATTATTGACACTAATTCATATGCCAAAGCCATGGGTCACAAAGCTTACTGTGAATGAAAAAAGAAACAGAAGTTCTTCAATCTTTTGTGCAGATCCGAGATGCTCCCCTCTTGTACCCAACTTGCTCCTTTCTTAGTTTCCCCCCTCTTAGTCATGTTTGGTCATCCCAATCTCCCACCCTTTCACCCTCAACATCCTTTCCCGTATGACCACCCTGCGTATTCCACCTCTCCTTCACGCATTATTTCTCCTCCCCTCGTAGAATACCTTGTCTTAGCACATGTCATTACTCTAGCCTCCTTTCCCATCTTCTCTTCTCCACATCCTCCCTCACAAACCTATTCCCCCTCATCCTTCTCTCTTTTTCCCTCTTGTGCCCATCTCTATTTTGCACATTCTTCAGATCTCACAATGTGCAGTGATTTGAGTGTGTCCCAATCTCTTCATGTAATACCCTCTCAAATGACTATACTATTATGTTTAAGTTGGACATTTTGACATAAACTATATGATTTCAGTTGTTTACATTTTGATAGATCTAGATGATATTATGCTAAGTTAGATGTTCTAATATATATTTATTCATGATTAATGTCTTTATGAAAAAGAATTATTATATGCAATAAATGGAATTCTAACCTTTCCCACTTATAATGTGCTATTTTGAATAACATTCTTTCAAGAATCTTTTATG
>MU223927.1:1106921-1129595 GCA_018584345.1 Thuja plicata | reverse complement strand
TATATATATACATATACATATATATATATATATACATATATATATATATACATATACATATATATATACATATACATATATATATATATATACATGTATATATACACACATATATACCAATGTATATATATATAGTTTCTATGTATTTGTGTGTTCGTGTTTCTATGTGTTCACTTTCTTGTATGTATATGTACATATATACATATTTACATATATGTATATATATATATATATATATATATATATATGTCTCCCCCTTTCTTTTTCTTTTTATTGTTTTGGTTTTTATTTTTTAATTTTTTTCCTTTTCTTTATTTCTTTTCTTTCTTTTGGTGCTTTCTTTCTTTTATTATTCTTTTTCCTATTTCTTTTCTTCCCCCTTTATTTATTTCTTTTTATTTTCTTTTTTTGTCCTGTTGATCTTCCTCTCCTTGGTCCTCGTACCATCCCTCTTTTTTTTTTAGTCTCCCTGATCTGCTACATTCTTTCCTCCTCTCTTTTCTAGCTATCATCCTGATGATGGATCATGGAGTGTGATCTGAAATGTTGATGGAAACAATGTCACACAATCTAAATCTAGAAGCCTTAACTACTAACTAGAAATAGAGTCCCAGTTTTATAAAAGTATGGAAGCATGAAAAAAGGCAGGTGTGGTTAAAAAGATTAATTTTTTAAAGGTTTGGAATACAAGGAAGTTGGTTATTTTTCTGCATTTTGCATGTTCTCTTTGACAGTAAAAATAGTCTCAGTGCGGGGGCTATATCTCCCTAATGAACCGTTGGATTTAAGTTATCTTTGGATATGTGTTGATAAACCTAAATACGCCAATCCTCACTTGAGAGATTGAATAAAAAATCTTTGGTTTGAAATTTATGAACCTTTGTGTGCATGTCTATCCAGAGACAACAAGAAGGTTTTTGTTTTGAGTATTTGTTTTCAAGATTGTGTTTAATGGAGTGTTGGTAACCTTGATTAATTAAAGGTGTGGATCCTAGTGGTAAGAGTTTCTTGAATGAAAATTAATATGTCTATTTTATGGGTTGGGTCCATGAGTGTGATCCTAGGTTGGAGGAGTATATAAGTGCCTTCATAAGAAAATCCTTTTGTCTCCGCATCAAATTGGTATAATGACAGTAAAAATAAGTCCACAGGAAAGAGCCCATTTGAAATTGTATATGGACTTAACCCAAAGGAAATTTGTGATATCACAGAGTTAAGGGATCATGAGGGAGTTAGTAGACATGCTGATAATTTTTCCCAATCTATGAGAGAGGTCCATGAATGGGTGAAGAAAACTCTAAATGGAAGTAAACGAAATTATCAAAGCTAAGGTACATGAAAGGAGAAGGGAGTTACAATTTTAAGTAGGAGATTTTGTGATGGTGTGTCTCAAAAAAACCAAAATACATAAGGAAATTCCAAGCAAGCTTCAGATGAGGATATTTTACCCATGCAAGGTATTGGCTAAGTATGGCCTTAATGCATACAAAGTAGATCTACCAAAAGATCTCTTCATCTCTCCTATTTTCAATCTAAAAGATTTAACCAAATACAAAGGTCTTGATGTGAAGGAGCAGGAGTATAGTACAGACATAGAAAAGGATGTGGAAGAACTCAGTATCCATTTCCATACCAAGCCTCAAGCTGAAAGGATTTTGGATTCTAGAGTTCATAAGAAGACTACACACAAGATCTATATGGAACACCTAGTCAAGTGGATGAATCAACCTAAGTTAGAGGATACTTGGATAGTAGAGAGTGACTTCAAGAAGCATGGAATAAGTTTAGAGTTCATCAAACCTTAGGTAACTTAACTTCCTTATTGCAGCGGGAGAATGGTGCAGGAACACCTTAGGGTCCTAGCGAAGATCCTATCAGATTTTGGCTTGTAGGTGGTTCTAGCCAACAACCAAAGAATAAGAAATATTAAAAAGTCCCAATGTGTTTTAGAGTCATGTAAATAGGAGTGTTTTAGTTTATAAGTCTTTGTCTTAATCCAAAAGGTCCTAACTAGGTTGTTTTCACATTGATGCTGGAGGAGTCAAAGTTCGTCAAAGGGTGAACCAGGCTCCAAAATGAGTGTTAAGTTGTTAAATCAGGTATATATATTATTTTTGATAAATCATTGTGATTCTTAATCAAACTATGTAGGTTAGGATCAATGAAAATTCCAAAATGCAAAAATTACAAAAGTTTCTCATGACAACTTCGCAACTTTGAAAAGTTGTCATGTCAACTTTCCTCAAAATGTGCAAAAGGACATAAATGATGTAAAATCCCAAACCTAGAGTCTGAGAACATGTATGGGGGATATATAAGTGTAATTAAACCCTAATTAAAGGGTTGGTCATCATATTGTACAGACTGAGTACAAGGAAGAAGAAACTATCGGGTTATCTATAATACAGTGACAAATTTGAGCCTTCATCTACACTAAAATTGATTGAATGGTGAAATTTTATGGAATTAAATTTTAGTGCTTTCTATTTAAGTAATTTGTGTGGTTTTGGTTTTTTAATTTCATACATTCCATTAGTATTTTTGTAAATTCTTTTAGTCTGAGAGGTTCACTATCTTGTTTAGAGCAGGTTATGTAGATATGGATCCTTCTTGATTTCCATTAGTTGAATCTTTATGACCACTTGGAATCAAGAAGGGAACTATGTATACTTTGTAAATATATGGTTTTGGTCCTTTTTGAGCATGGGAGATAATGTTACCATCAATCCATAGGTGAGTTCATGGTTACCCAGTTACATGCTTGCATAGTTCAAGAAGGTTGAAGAAGAGATGGATGGATTGGTTTGTGCCAATCATGAGTTGGAAAGTGTATATGGATGACTCAAGGAATTTTAATTGAGGGGAGGAGAGAAGATAAATCCATTTGAATACCTTTTGAGCCATTTACTTGTAGACTGGTCTAGAGACCCTAAAAACCCTTAAAAATAGGGGTTTCTTAAAAATCAAATGTACGGACACTTGGGGGAGTCTAAACCTTCAAAATTTCAAATCCTAGGATGAGTGAATAAATAATCCAAGGTTTTTTCAGTGTCTCTTTAAGGGAATTTGTGTGTAATTCCAAGATTTCAAGAATTAGGAGGCCTTATTAGGTCAAAAAGGCTACAAGGCCTAAAATATAGGAAACCAAGGAATCAATAGGAAACCCTATGAAAGATTGGTTTAAAAAGTTAAAAAACCTATTAGAAGGAGTGAAGGAAGAGTGAAGACACCTTATTCCATTCTTGTGAGGAATTGAGACATAGCTTGCATTGATAGGACCAAAAGAATGCATAGTGGACTAGGAAGGAAAGAATGAGAGTTTGAAGTTAATTGGTGAGATCTAGTGGAGTAGAGGATTGGTATAAGTTTCTTGTGGTTAGGACCTAGAGATAAGTACCATAAGAAGGCTAAGAAATATCCTCCTGAAGAGTGAAAGAGCTCTAAATTTTTGGATCTTCCGATCAAAGTGGTATTAGAGCAAGGGATTAGATCCCTACTAAGGAAAGGTAGTAAGCATGCACCTAACAAGTCCATAGAGGGTAATATATGAAGAATACAAAGCCTTTAAATATTAATAAAGGAAAAAGATAAAAGAAGTAGAGGCCAAGAAGAAAGAAGCGGCAAGAAACCAAGCACTACATGAGATTAGAAAGCTAAGAAAAATAATAGAATAATTTGAAGCCAAGATAAAAGAAACCAAGAAGATGGTGGAAGAACTCATAGAACAAGAAAAGAGAGAGGAGTTCTTGAAAAAAAACCAGAAAGATGAAAAAGCACCTATTGAAGAAAAGATGCAAGATGTTGTAAATTTTCTCAGTGCTAGAACAGATAAGTTAAGAGGAGATGTTTTGGAGAAGAGGTATCTTGAAGAGGCAAAAGCAGCTAAGGATCGGTTAGAGATCCTAGTTGAAGACAATGTAGAAATTTTTCTAGTGGGATGACCCAAGAAGAAGATAGATGCTGAAGTAGAATGTGAGGAGAAAATAGTTACCAGTAAACCTGATGAGGAAAAGGTTCTTGAGGATGAGAACAAGTTGGTGAAGAATGTGGCTGAAAAAAACAACAATTGTCTCGATAATGGAGTTGTTGAACTGATTGGTCAAGAAGAGGGTGACTTAGTACAAGGATCACATGAAAATGTGATGGATATTGACAAAGATGATGGATTATTATTTGATCACTGTGATTTTATAGAGATGTACAAGAAAAAAGAGTATCAGATTAAGGATCCCATGGATGTCTATTTTCATGCAATTGATATCATGATTTTATCTAATATATTTGTTGCAGGATTCATTGAAAGTTTCTTGAGGGATAAACCTACACATGTCTATACCAAGAGGGGAATGAAACAAAAATATTTGAACCACCAGATTCTATGGAATAGCATAAAATGAGTAATCCTTATGGTAGTAGCAACACCACCATGCAACTGGAAAACTAGGAAGAAGATTGTGGAAATTTAAGGGGATCTTGAATTCTTTTGATGCAAGAGAATCATGGAAGACACCAAGGAACACCATGGTCATAAATAATCCTAAGAGATGTTTGAAGTCAAATAAATCATCATGTATGGTCATTTTCAATGTAATAAAAACCTTATAAGTCATTTCATGTTATTTTATGGCCATTAGAGCCACTAATCATAGTATGTGTTTCCCAAGTTTTAAGTAATTTTGTAGAAGGAATATGTGCCCTTATACAAATAATATAATGGGAATGAAATTTAATAGTTTCCAAAATTTACAATCCCATGTCAACTTGGCAACCCAAAATCCATGTTGATATTCAAAACCAAGTTGTAGTCATTGTTAGGTCGATATAATCAGTTTTCAAGAAGTTTTGGGTTGTTCCCAAGTATTGGGTCAGTCAAATAGAAATAGAGGAGGTTTTATAAAAGGATGGAAGAAATAAAAAAGGAAGGTTTGGTCAAAAAGATAAAATTTTGTAAGTTTTAGAATACAGGGAAGTTGGTTATTTTTTCTACATTTTGCATGTTTTCTTTGACAGTAAAAATAATCTCATTGTGGGGGCCATCTCTCCCTAATGCACCATTGTATTTTAGTGATCTTTGGATATGTGTTGTTATAGACCTACATACTCCCATCCTGATCTGATCCATTGAATAAAAAAATTTTGGTTCTAAATTTATGGACCTTTGTGTGTGGGTCTATCCAGAGACAATAAGAAGGTTTTTGTTTTGAGTATTTGTTTTCAAGATTTTTTTTAATGGAGTGATGGTTACCATGGTTAATTAAAGGTATGGATCCTAGTGAAATTTTTTTCTTGAATTAACATTAATAGGTCTATTGTGTGGGTTGGGTCCATGAGTGTGATCCTAGGTTGGAGCAGAAGATAAGTGGCTTCACAAGAAAATCTATTTGGCAACACATCAAATTGGTGTAATGACAGCTTAAACAAGTCCACAAGAAAGAGCCCATTTGAAATTGTATATGGACTTCACCGAATGAGAATTTGTGAGCTCAGAGAGTTAAGGTATCATCAGGGAATTAGTGGACATGCAGATGATTTTTCCTAATCTATAAGAGAGGTCCATGAACAGATGAAGAAGACTCTAATGGAAGCAACCAAAAATCTTAAAGATAAGGTTGAAGGGAGAAGAGAGTTAGATTTTGAAGTATGTGATTTGGTGATGGTGTATCTCAAAAATTCCAAACTATAGAAGCAAATTCCAACAAAGCTTCAGATGAGCAGAGTTGACCCATGCAAGGTATTGGTTAAGTATGGCCTTAATTAATACAAACAAGATATACCCAAAGAGATCTCCATATATCCTATTTTCAATGCCAAAGATTTAACCAAATATAAAGGTCCATATGTTAAGGAGAAAGAGCACAGTACAAACATAGAAATAGATGTGCAAGAACTCAGTATCCATGTCTAGACCAAGCATCAAGCTGGAAGGATTTTGGATTCTAGAGTTCACAAGAAGACTACACAAAAGATCTATATGCAAAAAATAGTGATGTGGATGCATCAACCTAAGTTAGAGTCTTCTTGGATATAAAATAGTGCATTAAAGAAGCTTGGGATCAGTTTAGAGTTCATCACACCAAAGGTAACTTAACTTCCTTGTTGTAGGGGGAAATGGTGCAGGAGTACCTTAGGGTCCTAGTGAAGATCCTATCATAATTTGGCTTGTAGGTGGTTCTAGCCAACCACCAGAGAATAAGGACTATGATAAAGTCCCAGTGTGTGTGAGAGTCATGTAAATAGGATTTTTTTAATTTCTTAGTCTTCGTCTTAATCTAAAAGGTCCTAACTAGACTATTTTCACATTAATGCTAGAGGAATCAAAGTTGGTCAAAGTGTGAACTAGGCTCCAAAATGAGTATTAATTTTTTAAATGAGGTGTATATATGATTTTGGATCAATAATTTATAATCTTAATCAAACTTTGTAGGCTAGGAGCAGAAAAAAGTCCCAAATGCAAAAATTGCAAAAGTTGCTCATGACAACTTCGCAACTTTGAAAAGTTTTCATGACAACTTTCCTCAAAAAATACAAAAGGAAATAAATGATGTAAAATCCTGAACCTAGGGCATGAGAACATGTATGGGGGATATATAATCCTCCGTAAACCCTAATTAAAATTTTGGTCCTCATATTTTATTGACTGACTATAAGGAAGAAGAAACTGTTTGGTTATCTATAACAGAGTGACAAATTTGAGCCTTCATCAACACTAAAATGGATTGAATGGTGAACTTTTATGGAATTAAAGTTTAGTTATTTTTATGTAGATATTTTTTTTTGGTTTTTGAATTTTGTATATTCTGTTACTACTTTTGTAAATTATTTTAGTCTGTTAGGTTCACTGTCTTGTACAGAGCATGTTATGTAAATATGGCTCCTTCTTGGTTTCCATTTGTTGAATCTTTATGGACACGTGGAATCAATAAGGGCACTATGTATAGTTTTTAAAAATGTTTTTTGGTTATTTTTTAGCATGGGAGCTAATTTTACCATCAATCCCTAGGTGAGTTCATGGTTACCCAGTTAGGTTCTTGCAGAGTTCCAGAAGGTTGAAGAAGTGATGGATGGATTTATTTGTGCCAATCACAAGTTGGAAAGTGAAGATGGATGATTCAAGTCCTTTTGATCAAGGGGAGGAGAGAATTTGAATCCATTTGAATATGTTTTGAGCCATTTAGTTACTGACTGGTCCAGAGACCCTAAAAACCATTAAAAATAGGGGTTTCTTTAAAATCCACTATACGGACACTTGGGGGAGTCTAAACCTAGGAAATATCAAAGCCTAGGATGAGTGAATAAATATTCCAAGGTTTTTTTGGTGGCTCTTTAAGGTATTTTTTGTGTAATTCCAAGGTGTCAAGAATTAGGAGGCCTAATTGGTGCAAAAAGACAACAAGGCCTAAAATATAGGAAACCAAGGAATCGATAGGAAACCCTATGAAATATTGGTTGAAAGGGTTCAAAAAACTATTGTAAGGAGTGAAGGAAGAGTTTAAACACCTTATTACATTCTTTTGAGTAATTGAAACATAGCTTTCATTGATAGGACCAAAAGAATTCTTAGTGGACTAGGAAGGAAAGAATGAGAGTTTGAAGTTGACTGGTGAGATCTAGTGGAGTAGAGGATTGGTAGAAGTTTCCTCTGGTTAGGGAAGAGATAAGTACCCAAAGAAGGATAAGAAATATCCTTGTGAAGATCCAAAGAGCTCTAGCTTGTTGGATCTTCCCATAAAACTAGTATCAGAGCAAGGGATTATATCCCTGCTAAGGAAATGTAGTAAGCATGTACCTAACAAGTCTATAGAGGGTAATCTATGAGGCACACAAAGCCTTTAAAATTTTAGAAAGGCAAAAGTGAGAATAATTATAGGCCAAGAAGAAATAAGAATCAAGAAACCAAGCACTAGATGAGACTACAAAGCTAAGAAAAATAATAGAAAAAAATGAAGCCCAGATACAAGAAACCAATAAGATGATGGAAGAACTCCTAGAACCAGAAAAGAGAGAAAATTTCTTGAAAAAATAATAGAAATATGACAAAGCACCTATTGAAGAAAATATGTAAGATGTTGCAGAGGTTCTCAGTGCTAGAACATAAAAGTTAAGAGGATATGTTTTGGAGAAGAGGTATCTCAAAGAGGGAGAAGAAGCTAAGGATCAACTAGAGATCCTAGTTACCAATGAACCTTATGAGGAAAAGGTTCTTGAGGATGAGAACCATTTCATGAATAATGTGGCTGAAGAAAACAATAATTGTCTCGATAATGGAGTTGGTGAAGTGATTGGTCAAGGCGAGGGTGACCTAGTACAAGTATCACATATAAATGTGAGGGATATTGAAAAAGAGGATGGAGTATTTTTTGGTCACCATGATGCTATAGATATGTACAAGCAAAAAGAGTATCAGATTAAGAATCCCATGGATGTATATTTTCATGCAATTGATATCATGATTTTGCATAATATATTTGTTGCAGGATTCATTGAAAGTTTCTTGAGGGATAGCCCTACATATTTCTATACCAAGAGTGGCATGAAACAAAAATATTTAAACTACCACATCCTGTGGAGTAGCATAAAATCAGTAATCCTTATGGTAGAAGTAACACTAGCATACAACTGGAAAACCAGGAAGAAGATTATGGAAATTCAAGGGGACCTTGAATTATTTTGATGGAGTATCATGGAAGACACCAAGGAACACCATGGTCAAAAATAAATCTAAGAGAGGTTTTAAGATAAATAAATGATCATATATGGTCATTTTCAATGTAATAAAAACCTTATAGGTCATTTCATGTTGTTTTATGGCCATTAGAACGACTAGTCATAGTAGGTATTTCCCATGTTTTAAATATTTTCGTAAAAGGTATATGTGCCCTTATAAGGAAAATGTAATGCGAATGAAATTTAATGGTTTCCAAAATTGAAAATCCCATGTCAACTTGGCAA
Organism: Thuja plicata; assembly: GCA_018584345.1. Lineage (NCBI taxonomy): Eukaryota > Viridiplantae > Streptophyta > Pinopsida > Cupressales > Cupressaceae > Thuja > Thuja plicata. The sequence continues at coordinate 1,120,646 of MU223927.1, read as the reverse complement.
CCCAAAATCCATGTTGATATTCAAAAACAAGAGAATGTTGTAGTCGTTTTTAGGTAGTTATAATCAATTTTTAAGAAGTTTTGGGTAGTTCCCAAGTATTGCATCGGTAAAATAGAAATAGAGGAGGTTTTATAAGAGGATAGAAGAATGAAAAAAGGCCAGTGTGGTAAAAAGGATCAACTTTGTAAGGTTCAAAATAAAAGGAAGTTGGTTTATTTTCTGTATTTTGCATGTTTTCTTTGACAGTGAAAATAGTCTCAGTGCGGGGGCCATATCTCCCTAATGCACCATTGGATTTTAGTGATCTTTGGATCTGTGTTGATAAACCTACATATTCCCATCCTTAGTTGAGAGATTGAATAAAAAATATCTGGCTTGAAAGTTAGGTGCCTCTGTGTGTAGGTCTATCTAGAGACAATAAGAAGATTTTTGTTTTGAGTATTTTTTTTCAAGATTGTGTTTAATTGAGTGATGGTTACCATGGTTAATTAATGGTGTGGAGCCTAGTGGTAAGAGTTTTTTGAATGAACATTAATAGGTCTATTGTGTGGCTTGGGTCCATGAGTGTGATCCTAGGTGTGAGGAGTAGATAAGTGCCTTCACAAGCAAATCAATTTGGCTCTGCATCAAATTGGTATAATGACAGTACAAATAGGTCCACAAGAAAGAGGCCATTTTAAATTGTATATGGACTTCACCGAAGGGTAATTTTTGAGCTCATAGAGTTAAGGGATGATGATGGATTTAGTGGACATGCAGATGATATTCCCCAATCTATGAGACAGGTCCATGGACAGGTGAAGAAGACTCTAATGGAAGAAAACCAAAAGCTCAAAGCTAAGGTAGATGAAGGGAGAAGAGAGTTACAATTTGAAGTAGGAGATTTGGTGATGGTTTATCTAAAAAAAACTAAACTAAATAATGGAATTCAAAGAAAACTTTAGATGAGGAGATTTGACTCATGCAAGGTATTGACTAAGTATGGCCTTAATGCATACAAACTATATCTACCCAAAAAGCTCTCCATCTCTCCTATTTTCAATCTAAAAGATTTAAACAAATACAAAGGTCCACATGTTAAGGAGAAGGAGTACACTACAAAGATAGAAAATAATGTGGAAGAACTCAGTATCCCTATCCAGACCAAGCCTCAAGGTGAAAGGATTTTGGATTCTAGAGTTCACAAGAAGAATACACAAAAGATCTATATGGAACACCTAGTCAAGTAGATGCATCGACCTAAGTTAGAGGCTACTTGGATATCAGAGAGTGAATTCAAGAAACATGGAATTAGTTTAGAGTTCATCACACCTCAGGTAACTTAACTTCCTTGTTGCATGGGGAGAATGGTGCTAGAGCACCTTAGGGAAGTAGTGTAGATCATATGAGATTATGGATTGTAGATGGGTCTATTGAGGCACCAAAGAATATGGACTATGATAAATTTCCAATGTGGGTGAGATTCATGTAAATAGGAGTGTTTTAGTTTCTTAGTCTTTGTCTTAATCCAAAAGGTCCTAACTAAACTATTTTCACATTAATGCTAGAGGACTCAAAGTTGGTCAAAGTGTGGACCAGACTCCAAAATGAGTGTTAAGTTGTTAAATGACGTCTATGTATTAGTTTTGATCAATAATATTGTTTCTTAATAGAACTATGCATGTTAGGAGCAATGAAAAGTCCAAAATGCAAAAACTGCAAAAGTTGCTCATGACAACTTTGTAACTTTGAAAAGTTGTCATGACAAGTTTCCTCAAAAAGTTAAAATGGGCATAAATGATGTAAAATCCAAAACCTAGGGCCTAAAAACATGTGTGGGGGATATATAACCCTAATTAAACAATAATTAAAGTTTTGGTCTTCATATTATATGGATTGACCGCAAGGAAGAAGAACATGTCTAGTTATCTGTAACATAGTGACAAAGTTTAGCATTCATCCACACAAAAATGGATTGAATGGTGAAAAATTATGGATTGGAATTTTATTTCTTTGTATGTAGATACTTTGCGTATTTTTGGTTTTTGAATTTTGTACATTCCATTAGTAGTTTTGTAAATTCTTTTAGTTTGAAAGGTTCACTGTCTTGTACATAGAAAGTTATGTAAATATGGCTCCTTCTTGATTTACATCGGTTGAATCTTTATAAAAACTTGGAATCAAGAAGGTAATTGTGTATACTTTGTAACTATGGTTTTTTGTTTTTCTTTTTAGAATGGGAGGTAGTTTTACCAGCAAGCCCTAAGCGAGTTCATGGTTACCCGGTTAGGTGCTTAAAGAGTTGCAAAAGGTTGAAGAAGGGATGGATGGATTTTTTTATGCCAATAATAAGTTGGAAAGTGCAAAGGGATGAGTCAATTCCTTTTGATTGAGGGGTGGAGAGAATTTTAATCCATTTGAAAACCTTTTGAGCCATTAAGTTGCAGACTGGTCCAGAGACCCTAAAACCCCTTAAAAATAGGGGTTTCTTGAAAATGTATTGTACGGACACTTGGGGGAATCTAAACCTAGGAAATCTCAAATCCTAGGATGATTGAATAAATAATAAATGGTTTTTTTTGGTTGATCTTTAAGTTAATTTGTGTATATTTCCAAGATATCAAGAATTAGGAGGCCTAATTAGGGCAAAAGGCTACAAGGCCGAAAATATAGGAAACCAAGAAATCGATAGGAAACCCTATGAAATATTGGTTGAAAGGGTTCCAAAACCTATTCGAATGAGTGAAGTAAGAGTGCATACACCTAATTCTTTTCTTGTGAGGAATTGAGATATAGCTTTCATTGATAGGAACAAAAAAATGCATAGTGTACTAGGAAGGAAAGAATGAGAATTTGAAGTTGATTGGTGAGATCTAGTGGAGTAGAGGATTGGTAAAAGTTTCCTCTAGTAAGGGCAGAGATAAGTACCCTACTAAGGCTAAGAAAGAGTCTTTTGAAGAGCCAAAGATCTCTAGGTTGTTGGATCTCCCCATCAATATATGCCCTAGTTTTGAGGGTATATGTATTGGGGTAGAGACTGGTGCAGATTTGGATGATTCAAAATCCTATTTGTGTACACATTGTGGGTTAGATACCATAAATTCACTCTTGAGGATGTGGGCCTCACAGACGACTTGATGATGATGGTGTTTTCTAGAGAGAAGAAATGTGTTTGGTTATTTGTATTTTGACATGTTATTAATTAAGCATCTAAATATTATAAAAGTAAATAAATTTCTATTTAGAGAATAATTTAAATTTATACATGAATAATATGCATTTCAGGGTGAACCAAGTTATATGAGAACACCATGTAGCATTTATTCGAATAGACGTGCACGCATAGTTTTGACACCTAAGGTGAAGTTTTTTAAATATTCATAAAAAAAATGTGTTGCTTTCAAAATATATTTTGTTAATATATGTATATTCATTTGGTTTTTTGTAGGGCTTGTTGACTACTCATATTTGTGAATTTTATAATATCATTCTTACTTCCATTGAATTTGGCCTTCAGAGATTTGTGTTATAATATTTTGTACATCTCTTGTTTACAATTTTAATTGAACTCATGCGGTATCATATTCATTTCTCTCATGTTAATTTTTTTTTCTAGGGTATCCTAGCTGACTTGAGGACACCGAGAAAGAGAATGGAATCCTTGAAGACACCCAAATGAAAAAGGTAATTCAATATTATTTTATTTTATTTGGTGAAATGTAAATTATGATTAAACATATAGTTGTAGTATGTATTGATTAATGCACGTGAATTATTTTTTCTATATATAAAAACAATTGGGTTTTATTGAATTAATGAATGCACCTGATGTTGCTGATGTTCAGGAGAGGGAAGGGGTAACATTTTTATATTTACTTTCAATTGCATTCTTTTTTCTTTGAAATATCTTAGAAATCCTTCCTCTATGACTATGACATATGTTATGAATTTTCATACAAGAAATGTTCATAGCTGCCTCATCGGTGACAATGCCTCCTAAGAGTACAAGAGAATCTGAGGTTCCGGTATCCATTTTATCTATATACATGTTAAACATATGCATTTAGATATTAGTACATGAATTTTTATTTTTTTAGTGTTTGTCAACAACTTTGGGTTGTTAACTTGTGTAAATTGTCTTTTACCTATTACAGCTCCCTTCACCACTTCCTATAGATCCTTTACCATTCTATTTTCTTAGGAGTCACAATTGTTGAAGAGGATGTCAAACACAATAGAGGGTAGGGGTATACATGTCTTCTTACTTAAAACCTTCTTTTCAACTCATTTTGGATTCCTTTCATGTTTGTTAGAAAGGCCTATTTCCTCCCTCTCTAACTATACATCTTTTATCACTTACCATACAGGAAAATGTTGTAGTAGATTCATCAGTGGTTGTGCTTCATACTAGCATAGGAGATCCATATGAGGCGTTGGTATGCTTTAATTTTTTAGTCTATGCATTTCATTTTTTTAGTGTTTCTTGACATATATGTTATTAGCTTGTATTGATTTTGTTTCACCTATTACATCCCCCTTCACGACTTCCCATGGATGCTCTTGCTTTAGATTTTTTTAGAAGTTCAGCTCGCCCAAGCAGGAGCCCATCATCTTTAAGTAATAGCCCAAGTGTAGAAGAAATAGATGAGGTAATCAAGAATTCAGCTGCCAACAAATTACAGTCCAACATTTAATTATTTTGATATTATTTAGAAAAAAGATATCTGATTTAGCATTTGAATTCTTCTTGTGTAGACACCTAGTGAGCCACGCACTTATTTGAAGAGGCTCAATTTTGATGATCCATCATAGTCATAGATATTTATAGAGACATATAGATCTAATTGTGGTAATTGAATGACCAATTTTTGTATATATTTGACATTTTTATTATATATATTGACCTTGACATAGTTGATGCCACATTTTTGTAACTCTATTATTGATTTGCAATGTATGCCATTTTTTGATATGTACACAATTATTATTGATTTTAATATATATAAAACTTGATAGTCGATCCAATTTGTTTATTGTGTGCTCATTTTTTCATTGTTAGTATGTAAATATGTTTGTGTGTATGTAGTCATGTGTAGGAATTATGCCTTAAGTGTATTCTTGTTTCATGATTTTCATATATTGATGTGAGGAGATGATGAGTAATATTAGCATCTTTAGAGAATGATTTGAAACCAATGGCTTGGTATGCATCAAAAATATATCTCACAATGGCGCTTTCACTATTATTCTTAGATTTTCTTAACCCAAAAATTTTCATTGTCTTTCTAAATTTCAGATTTTTAATCATTTCAACAACTAATTGGCATCTTCCACTTTGATATAAGCTTTAGTTATTCCAAATTCTTCTAACGATTATTCTACAAGTTCTTTCATAAATTTTATCATGCATTGGATTGACAATATTATCCTCAACGTCTATTAGAAAATTTGGTTTTCTATAAATTATTCTAGGAGGTGTTAAGATTGGTACATATTGTTCATTTTCATTTGGTGCATTATGTGCATTAATCACATCAAATTCAAACGGCATATCTTCTTTAATTTCATTAACATGTGCATGCATTGCATCATTTTCAAATTGTGTATGTTCATTGCATTGATTAGGTGCATTTATCACATGCATTTGAGTTGGTGTATGTTGATCATATTTATTTGGTGCATTCATCAATTTAATTTTAGTTGTTGAATTTTCATCATTTACATTAGGCGAATTAGATTATGTACCTCCATGTAATCTCCTCATACACTCCCTTTTCCTTTCCTTTGTCGCCTCTCATTGTTCAACCAATGCTCTCTTACATTATTTCCCATTGTTGATATTGATTTTCCTACACATAACATCATGATGACAATCCACAATAAAATAGCAGAAAAACAAAAAATAAGCATCATTTTATTATAATCTAAAGTAACAATGATAAATTAACTTTAAAAAGAATCCAAAACACAAGACAGATAAATCATTTCAAAGCAAAATTTACAACAAAAAAATACATGTCTGTTACTATCATAGAAATTCATGTGCAACACTAGTAGGGCCATCAAACAACTTGCAATGCTATTTTTTAGGAAGTTGGCACTAAAAAATGAATACTTTATCATAATTTGTATGGGTTATGTAAAGATATGTAAATGTTCATAATTTCTAATAACCTGTATGGGTTATCTAAACCTAATCAAAATGTCCACACTTTCTCATAACCCGTACGAGTTATGTAAAATAGAGCTTTTGGCCTTTGAGAGATAAAGTGAAAATATGGAATTGCAGGTTTAAAAAATTGTGGTATACTAGTCAACCCATTGTAAAATGATAACCAAGTGAAGCATAGTCCACTTAGGAAATCCAAAAAAATAGGATCAGTCCCTAATAATAGTATTTTCTCCACTAAGGGATTGAGAAAATAGAGATCAATCCTATAGAAAGAATAGTCTCCAAATGGATCTATTGAATAATGTACAAGGAAATGTAATGTAAGCATGAATCCATGGAAATAATTGTCTCCTTAGCACTCTGCATAAGAGATTGTGTTGAATCATTATGTGTGTGTGGAAAATGAGAAATAAGGAGTGGAGTGTATGCCCCACATTAAATCAATTGCAAATGCCTTAATGGGAGAAATGGCTTTAACAGATCATAGATACACTCACAAGAGATGTTTCCACTATGAGATCACCCCAATGAAAGAAAAACCAAGTGAAATAAAGAACATAAAAAGAGAGCACAAATGAGATCTACTAAATCAGGCATTAGTATGATCATATGATAACTCATTTGGATCAAGATTTATATCAAAAATCAATTGACATAATTCCCAAATGGTATTAAAATTACAAGCACAATGGAATAAGATCATATAATAAATACAAAGAATATTCTTTTTGGTCTAGAATTGTGGAGACTAAAAATAATGATTGCTATTGCTTTGTGTCATCCTTAATCAGTCAACTCAAAGGCACATTTATGAATAATAGTACATGTATGATATAATATGTAATACAACACATAGAATATATGAGATACAAATAGAGGAATGTCATAGAAATTTGACTTCTTTATCACCTTGAACCAATGTTCAACAACAAGGGTCATTGAAATAAATATAAAAAAATATATATGGAAATAAATACATCAAAAGGTAAGTACAACATGAAAGTGCATGAAATAATCCACCATACATGAGGAGGTAATCAAGAATAATTACAACCCCCCATATTTGTTTTTATCATTTAGGAAGGTGGGAAACATGCAAGACACAAAATGTCAAACATGGTCGATGGAGCTATCACAAGTTCCAAACAAGAAACATGCTCTAATGATGAGTCACTTTGTTTATTACTACGAGCTAGGGATAATTATTTTACAAATATATTAGGTAAACCAAGAGCAACATTAATATAAGATTACACATATCGTCATAATCATTAGCATTAACATTATCATCATGAATATTACCTTCTTCATCCAAATTAATGACAATAAAACTTTGAATATGAACAAAATCATCATGTTTAACTAATTTCATATTCCTTAGATTAACTTCCTCCTTTGGGATATGCACAGGTTGATCAAAGGGGATCAAGGCATTATTAGTATCTTTGGTGAGGAAATTCTTAGGGAAGTAATCTCACAAGATCTAACATAACATCTACGGTGTTGGTCATGGTCACAATAGTTATGTTTGGTTTTATTTGAAATTTGGGATAGTTTAGAATCAATGAAAATTGGGTAATTTTATTCTTTAGGAGGAAGTGATGACCTTATAGAAAGACATGTGGTCAATTAGTGCCAAAATACTTAGTCATCATAGTGTTGACCGAGCTAGTAGTATAACCTGAGCATTTACATTGTAACCCAAGTAGTGGCAGTGTCGACCAAGCAGACAGTGGTAATTAGTATTACCCGTGTGGTCAATATGACCTTAGTACATAGTGTAGCCCGAGTTCCAGAGTTTAATACATTACCCAAGTGACAACATAATACCTGAGTGCCAGTATAATGTCTGAGTGGATCACTGGACCCGAGTTACATTTTTGGGTCGACTTAGCTTATATTGTTTGACATTAATTTATCTTAGGGAAGACGACTTACAGAAGTATTTTATTTGGATAAGGTATAAATATAAGGTATTTTTTTATCCAAATAAGTGAGTGTATATGTGAAGAAGTGTATGTGCGAATATGAAGTGGTAGATTGTTTAAGAGGATACAAAAGTATAAGAAACAACAAAGACTCATCTATCACATTCAAGTGATTAGTATTATACCATTGGATCTTATTCATAAAATCAGAGTTGCAAGATAGATCATTTTCTGGTTCATCCTAATAGGTGCATCGAAAAAATCCTCTAACAAGGTGGACTTAATAGTCCTTTACAAATCTCCTAACAGAGTTGCATTACTCAATTGTATTGTAATAAATCCTTTCACAAGGTGGATCTAACAGTCCTTATTTCTCTTAACAGGGCATGCCATCAAAAGTGGTCAATTGTTATCTTTAACATGCTAAATTTATACTACAGTAATAAATCTTATGGGTACCATCCCCACCCCAGTTTTAATTTCTATTTGGAAGGTTTCTGGGTAGCCAAATATTGTGTGAAGTGTTGTGGATGTTTATTTCTTTTCATTTCATGCATGCAATCAGATTATTTAATTTATTAAAGGATTAAAGAGATTAAGTTTTATTGGTGTTTGATTCAACCCCCCCTCTCAGTCACCTAGCCTCAACATATCTCCAACAATTTGTATCAGAGCTAAAGGTTCTCTTAACAAGATTTTAACAGCTTCACAAAAGATAAGAGGCAATGGAAATAAAGAGACTAGACAAAGCCATTGAAAATAAAAAGATAGATCTACAAGTGGCCATGGATTAGATCAGAAAACTCAAGGAGAAACTCTCTCTTTCCTTGAAAAGAAGAAAAGATTTAGCAGTGCATATGAATGATTAAAGTTACATAGAAGAAAGAATTGGAGACTTATTCAAGGAGAGAAGTTTCGAAGAAGAAGATACAGAAATTGAAGACCTACTTGAAAATAATCTCAATTTACATGAAGAAGTCAGAAAGTTGAAAAGAGAACAAGAAATTAATTAAGTCAAAATATGTGAAGTCATAGAACAAAAGAGTCAAGCAGAAAATGAAAGAGAAATTGCACAAGAAGATAAAAGATTTCTGAGTATAATATTTGAAGAAAAAGAAAATGAAATCCATCATTTGTCACTTCAGCAAGCAGATATGATAAATCAACTCAATAATGCAAATCAAGAAGTTATCAATCTGAGGATAGAAAATGAAAGATTACAGAATGATCTCAATACTGAAAAGCAAACCAACAAGAGTATGATGAATTCACAGGTAGGAATGGATCAGTTGATAGAACAAAATCAAATGAGAGATCATGGAAAGACTAGATAAGATTATATTGAACAAGGTGAATCCTCACAGAAAGGAACTCAAAAGAATAGAAAACCTACTTGCAATCATTATGACAAGTTAGGACACACATAAAATAAATGTTGGAGCAATGGAAAATCAAAATTTAATTGTAAATGCTACAGATGCAACAAACATGGACATAGTGCAAGTGAATGCAGTGAGAAACCTAAGTTTGAAGGAAAATGTTTCAATTATAACAAACCAGGTCACAAATCTTCCAAGTGCGGATCTAAGAAATGGAACCATGTTGAACAACTAGCTAAAACCATTTTTGGTTGGGATTACAACACATGGAGTAGATGTTGTCACTGTGGTGAATATGGGCATATTGGTGCAAATTGTGCAAAGACTCTCCTTAGAAGAAGGAATCCTACTAAGAGATGTTATGTATGTAAACAACTTGGTCATCTAAGAAAGAATTGCATGAACAGTGAAAAAGTAGATACTGGTTTTGAGAGAGGCAAAGCAAAAATTTTTGAAATAAGAACTTAGATGAGTTAACACTAGGTAAGGAAATCTCTTGAAAATTCACAATCAAAACAAAGAAGGATCACATGGCACCCAAAGTAGTGAATTGGGTGGATCTAGCATCTCTAAATAAATATGAAAGGAGACAACTAGAACTATGCATACAAGCCATCATACATCAGCTCCAGACATGCTAGCAAGTCCAAATCAACATATTGATGCACCAAGACACATTATGTTTTAACTAAGTCAGGATCTCAGTAACACCTGAGTTACACAGGCTTAATCGAGTTAAGTCTATTTGTATGGTTTTGAGGATGTAGAAATTAGAATTTTGCCGAGCTTCATTATGAGCTATGCCAGCTACCATGTGTGAAGCATTTAATGAAATCTCAACAGTAAAATCTCTTACAAAAGATGAATTAGAAGTGTTATTATTTACAAAGATTTTAGTTCATAGAGTGATTCAGTGGCTTAAGCAATTCAGAGATAATTTGTATTTGAAAGCTTTAACTTGTGAAGTTTTATCAAACCTCTGAGCATTATGGAATCTACATCCAGTAGCAAGGTTAAGAAAGGATCTGAGATGTTGGTGAGGAATTTTGTTTGTGAACCTCCTAAGTTTAAGCTTCATCCAACAATTACGGAGGAGATAGACCTGATGGGAGCTCATTCCATAATTCCTCCAAAGGTATTGTTGATCAACGAAATCTGATCCTTCTATCATTGCACAATTCAATAGATGGGGACATTGGAAATGAACAAATCATAAGAGAAGCTATGTGAAGCTAGGAATCTGAAGCCAGAACATACACACCTATAATTCAAGGGTTTGACGCATATCATGCATATGCCACAAAATTTTCAAGTTAAGTGGATTAGGTTCATTTTGAGCCTTGTTCACGACATGCATCTATGGCTGGAGCAACTAGTGAATATTACCAAAATAATTATACACTATGTTACAGGGTATCCTATGCTTGCCAAGCCAAAAGCTACCAAAAACCTACCTCAGAATGACCTAGCAAAGAAGACTCTTTCCGAGTGGGATGGAAGAGGCATGAGACTAAATGGAGTTACATACATGGAATTGAAGTTTAGGATTCATGCAATTGCTCAAAAAAATCTTCATTTCTAGCCACCCAGACAGTGTACCATGTGAGGTTGTGGACTTGGAAAACAAAGTGGTCAAGAACAACCTATCATTCGACCTTGCTGAGTTGCAGATCATCCAATTACGCAAAAGAATGGAAAACATTCGGGCATAAAAGACAAATCCATCTAGGTTTGGTTCACTTCTGGTCTTCATATTATTTTATGTTCAAAAGTATTTCCCTTCAAAAGGCACATTTGTTTGGAAGAAGGATATACCCATAGTGTATCAGATAAATGATTTCATAGCAAAATTAGGAGACAATTTTGTGAGCATCATGCATGCATATTTTGAGGAATTTAGACAAAATATACAAAATAGATATAGATTTCCTAAACAATTGGTTGAATAATACAAAGATGTTGTTTTCTTCCTAGTTGAGTGTGATAAACTATACATTCAGGCAGTCAAACCTAGGGTTGCATGGGTGAAACCTCTTGCATACGAGGTTAACATTGATGAGACCAAAACTATCATTGAGGCTCTTGTGAATGAGCCTATTGATCCAAAAGCACCATACTTTTGTACCTATGAAGAAGCCAAGAGAAAAATTTCTTTGGAAATTGAGATTTCTAAGATCTTGAAAAGAGGAAAGAAGAGGTTAGAGTAGTTTGGAAATAAATATGGAAATACTTCAGACTCTCCTCCTTATATCTCTAAAATCAAAGAAGATGAAGTTAACATAGAAGATGATCTACCTGAAAAGGGAGAGATAGAATCAGAAGCTTCGAAGAAGAAGATGAAGGTAGCCTGCAAGCATAAAACAAAGACTTCTACCCATGTCATCACTACAAGAAGATCTAGAAGGAAACTTATATTACCTAAGGAATATGAAGAAAGAAGATACAGTAATATTCAAGAAACCCCCACCTACCTTTGAGCATAAAATTGAAGATTTGAAAGGAGGCAGTGGTATGAATTCTCTAAAATTAGTGAAATGTGATTCCACAACTAAGGATGAATAGAAGCAGATTAAGGAAGCAGTTGTAGAGAAAATGACTAGATGGAAGTATGATACATCTGAATTGAAGATTTGTATGACTAAAGACCTATTCAAGGAAATATTTGTTCCCTCAAGAAATGTAGTCAGAACAGAAAAGGATATTAGAGAATAGACCTTATGGCAATTCATGCCTTCTATGGCAAATAAAGAGATAAAAGAGGCCATGACCCAATATGAAAGAAAATTTCACACTCCAAGGTTCAGGACCTTTTAGATATTGAATAAGAAAATAGAGGATGTGGTGCAAGATGCGAAAAAGATATGGAAGACAGTCTTTGAAATCAAGGAAGAAGATAAGATAGAGACACCGAGTATAAACCCCAAGGTAAAGACTGATGATGTAGATTTACATGAGGTAGAAACCATTGAAGAATCCACTATAGAAATAATTATTATAGAAGTGATGGCATCTCTGCCCCAATCACCTATATAGAACATCCTATCTCTGAGCAAGGATAAGGCTACAAGATCTACATCTGGACTAGTAGGAACTGAGCATCAGGCTCCACCTACTATTTGGCTAAGCTTAACTGAGTCACAGAAAGTTACTGTGAATGTTTCTTCAGTGAGCATTAATGCTATAGTTTGTGCAACAAATGTTAATAACCTATTCCAACTGAATACTAAGGAGGAAATAGATGAAGGAAAGGATAAGGATGATAGTGGAAAAGGTAAGGATATTTTTCTTTCACCTAGTCCCAAGGTAAAAGGAAAAGAAAAAGAAACATACACTAATGATATTTATCTTGAGGAAGATATTGTGATTCCAAATTGGAATCTATCCAACTTGACAGTGGAGAAGATGGATACACTAGGGGAGCTATGGAAGAAAATATCTACACAACAAAAGCTCTGAGCAAAAAACAAGAGAAGCAGGGTGCTAGAGGACATAAAAGGTATTCCTAGATGCACTAGAAGTTGAAGTTAATGAGAATGATTCTATTATGGGCCAAATTTTTTATATAGTTCACAAGTTTAATAAAGACTTAAGTGATCAAGAGAAACTAATGCAGAAGGTAGAAAGGAAGTTAGAGAACAAAGTTCTAGAGAATGTTGCAAGTAAAATTGCAATTGATCAAGTAAAGCTAAACTCTCTTATTAGCTCTCTAGAAACTATAGCTAATAATGTTGTTTCATTATTTGTAAAGTTGAGTGATACTTCCAACTTTGCCATTGAAATAAAGACAAAGATGACAAAGATAGATGTAGATTTGAGGGAAAGTGCAAATCAGTTGGCACTTAACCCGAGTTTGAGTTTAGCTCACTTTATGAAGATCAAGTATGTGACTAATGTGCAGGACGAATTACTAAAGGAAGAAGCAAGGACAAGAGAATCTCTTACACCTATGCAAAGCCAACTCCTTTCAGACATGGATGTAATGTAGAAACATATAGCTCATGCAAAGACACTCATACATGACAACAAATTTTCAGTTGTAGAGCCTATGATGGAGCTATCAGTAGAGATACAGATTGAATTGCTGTATCCAGAAGGTGTTGCAAGATAAGTGGGACGACACTTTATCTCAAATTTTGAAGGTACATAGTGATTTCCTATCCTACTTTGGTATTACCTTGTAGATATATTTGGCATTTGTGTCAAAAACAAGGGGGACTGTATATAGGAGGAAATATATAGGGGAAATGTGTGTGTGTATATATATATA
>MU223927.1:1074779-1106712 GCA_018584345.1 Thuja plicata | reverse complement strand
GATTGATGACTTTATAGAAATACATGTCGTCAATTAGTGCCAAAACACTTAGTCATCATAGTGTTGACCAAGCCAGTAGTGCAACCTGAGAAGTTACATGTAACCCAAGCAGTGGTAGTGTTGACTGAGAAGACAATGGTAATCAGTATTACCCAAGTGGTCAATATGAACTGAGTACACAATGTAGCCTGAGTGATAGAATTTACTAAATTACCTAAGTGAAAGCATAATGCTGGAGTGCCAGTATAATGCTTGAGTGGATCAATGGACCTGAGTAAGAGTTTTGGGCTGACTTAGCTTATATTGTTTGACATTAATTTATCTTATGGAAGTTGAATTACAGAAGTATTTGATTTGGATAATGTATAAATATAAGGTATTTTTTCCAAATAAGTGAGTGTATATGTGAATCTAAGTGTATGTGTGAATATGATTTGGCAGATTGTTTAAGAGGCTACAATAGTATAAGGAACAATAGAGACTCATTTATGACATTTAGGTAATTATTATTATAGCATTGGATCTTATTCATCAAATTAGAGTTACAGGACATATCATCTATTGGTTCATCCTAATAGGCGCATCAGCAAAATACTCTAACAAGGTGGACCTAACTGTCCTTTAAAAATCTCCTAACAGTGTTGTATTATGTAATTGTATTGTATTAAATCCTTTCACAAGGTGGACCTAACAGTCCTTGTTCCTCCTAATAGGGCAAGCTATTAGACGTGGTCAATTGTAAGCTTTAACAGGATAAATTTATACTGGAGTAATAAATCTTGTGGGTACCATCCCCACCCCAGTTCTATTTTCTAGTTGGAAGGTTTCTGGGTAACCAAATACGGTGTCAAGTCTTGTCGATGTTCATTTATTTTCATTTCATGCATGCAATCAGATTAGTTAATCTATTAAAGGATTAAAGAGATTAAGTTTTATAATGCCTGAGTGGATCAATGGACCCGAGTAACAGTTTTTGGCTGACTTAGCTTATATTGTTTGACATTAATTTATCTTTTGGAAGCTGAATTATAGAAGTATTTGATTTGGATAATGTATAAATATAAGGTATTATTTTCCAAATAAGTCAGTGTATATGTGAATCTAAGTGTATGTGCGAATATGAATTGGCAGATTGTTTAAGAGGCTACAATAGTATAAGGAACAATAGAGACTCATCTATCATATTCATGTGATGATTATTATAGAATTGGATCTTATTCATCAAATTAGAGTTGCAGGACATATCATCTACTGGTTCATCCTAATAGGAGCATCAGAAAAATACTCTAACAAGGTGGACCTAACAGTCCTTTAAAAATCTCCTAACAGTGTTGCATTACATAATTGTATTGTATTAAATCCTTTCACAAGGTGGACCTAACAGTCCTTGTTCCTCCTAATAGGGCAAGCTATCAGAAGTGGTCAATTGCAAGCTTTAACAGGCTAAATTTATACTAGAGTAATAAATCTTGTGGGTACCATCCCTACCCCAGTTCTACTTTCTATTTGGAAGGTTTCTAGGTAACCAAATAAGGTTTCAAGTCTTGTCGATGTTCATTGCTTTTCATTTCATGCATGCAATCAGATTAGTTAATCTATTAAAGGATTAAAGAGATTAAGTTTTATTAGTGCCTGATTCACCCCTCCCCCCACTCTCAGTCACCTAGCCTCAACATATTTCCAATAGGAAGAACAGAAGGAACTAGACTAGGTTGAGAGATAGAAATTACATGGAATTTATAGGATATAGGGGTGGAACTAAATCATAAATAGGAGGCATAGAAGGTGGAAAAATAATTCTAGGTCTAGGAAAAGGAGATGGAACTATAAGAGAATTGCTAAGTTCACAAATATTTTTGGCTTTGAATTTTTAATACGTTAAGAAGAAATTATCTTTGCAAGATTTAATTGATTAAGCCATGCTAAAAAAAAATAAGTCAAGGTAAAATTTCCCTCAACTGGATAAATCATTTTAGGGACCATGGTTAATTGTCATGATTTTACCATTATGGGGAAATTTTAAGTACTTATGGATAAGAGAGATAATAGAATTCACTGAAGTGATTCAAGGGAGGCTAATTTGAACCTAAAATTGATCAGAATTTAGAGTGAAAAAAAAAAGTTATCATCTAAGGTTTTCTTACCAACTCCAATGGGGAAAATAATGAAACCATGGGTGGGACAAGTGAAACCATTGAATGTCTTAATCATCACATATGATTTATTACACCATTCTCTATGGAAGTGTCTCGTGAAAAGATTTTCTATATTTATGACATTCACCATGCATGTGGAATCTATAAAGAATCCATAAGAAGGATCGCCATTAATCTTCATAGCAATATAAAGAGGATCATTAGGTACCATAAAAATATCCTTAGGATCAAATTTAAATCAAAGCTTAGATGTTGGTTTGGGTTTGAGTTCATATTGATCAATAAGGTTGAAAATATTGTTGGCCTTGGTACACTCATTACCATATTTCACAATAGTAGGAGGGTCAACAACATTGGAAGATGGAAAGAAATCGGTAGACTCAATCGTACTCGTAGAATGGGAAGGTAAGGGATTGGTATAATTTGCAGGTCTTTTTTGGAAGGGGAAATTAATTAGTTTTCTTAAGCAATAAGACCATCAATAGATATAGCATTAGAATCAATAAGGTCTTGAACAATAGATTCCAAATGGAAACATTTCTCTGTATCATGACTAGTCTAATGATGGGATTGACATTAAAGTTTGGGATCAAACTACTAGGAGGATTATTTTTAAGGGTCAATTTATTTAATGGAAGTTTTAAGAAATTAGTATTAATCAACTCGAATATCATATTATTTAAAGATTCAAAAATATGTAAAAAATTACGAGAAGGTTTAAAAATAGATGAGGAAGGTGCCACACCTTTGGATAATACTGCCAGTTGGACATCAATTTTATTTAAATGAGTTATTGATCTTGATTAATCCTTTAGGTTTCTAAATCTTTTGGAATTTATGGGATGCAAAATCACTCTTATCAACTAGATCCATTGGAGTGGTTCTCTCAAATTGACTCATTTGAAGTTGATAATTATGAAGTACTTCACATAATTGAGTAAAGGAAGAGAATTTAGAAAGAAATATCTTACCTATATTGTCTTTTTTGTAAATCAGAATTGAAAATATATTTCACATCAATATCACAAGCAAGATAAGAAATTTGAGTATGCAAATGTTTAAATCTACTAGTGAAACAAGTCACTTTTAATTTAACACCTTGTTTTCAATGCATTAAATCAATCAAAGAAACATTAGGACTTATTTTTTTAAAAAATTATTGAATAAAAGAATTAGCAAGTTTTTGAAAAGAACCACTAGAATAAGGAGGAAAAGAACAATACCATTGGAAGTAGTTATCTCTAAATGTTTTAGTAAATAATTTACTCGTGAGTTGATGATCACTAGAGAAATCACTACGTAATCTTTGAAATGTTTTAACATTGGTCAAGGGATTATATTTCCTAGTGAGGTATTTTCATGTATTGAGCTATAAAAAATGAATGATATCCAAGGAAAAAAGGGCTAGCAATTTGTCACAAGTGGGAATATTGAAGTTGGATTGAGACATGGAGCTAAATTTTGTTGCAATGATGACATGGTTTGGGAAAGATTGTCGAAGGTGGATTCAGTAGAGAAGTTGGTATGCGACACCTGTGAATTGTCTTAGGACATGATTATCTAATATCAATGAGAATGCATGATTCTAGTGTAAACAAGAACATTCCTGAACTATTTGATGTTTCTTTTATCCTTGTATTTTGTATGTAGATTCATTTGGGTCTAACTCATATATAGATGATTACATATTTTTTCCAAATTAAATTCAATGATTATATAACACTTAAAAATCAAAATATTTATCATTATTATTATCTCCTTATCATATCCACTTTCTCTTCATATCCTTTTTATCCTCCCTTTCTTGTCATGTCATCGGTAGCCTGAACTAAAATGACTGATTACTTTGAAAAACAAAAATTATAAGGACCATCCTTGAATTTCATATGCATATTGTACATTATCACACATCCAAATCACATATGTATTACTATATCATACAACCTCCTGCATAATTCATAATAACACATAGTATGTATCTTAATCATAGTATCCACCACATGGCATAATCACATAGTGAGTCTCGTATGTGTTCTCATAATCATAGATACATATATGACATAAAAATAGAACAACATCTGTAATCATATAGTAGCATCATATAGAATATGCATATAGAATTACAAACATACCCATATTATCATTGAGCTATATATGAGCACATTGAATCCTATGACAATAGTATCATTGTAGCATGCATATACAAAATATAGGTGTTAGAATACAATGATGTCAATATACCACATGGTCTATCAAACAAATATTGATCAATCATCATAATATATCTCCAAAGATTGTGATCTCTAATCTGATACATGTTTCTCCCAACACTATTATCTTAACATTGGTTAAATCATCTTTCTTCTTATCATGTGCAAACATTGCTCGCTAAATATCAACATTGGCGCATCTTCTTGGAATTAATCAAACATGGTATTAGCTTTTCTTGCACTGCATCAATCTTAGTTAATCAAATTAGCTTAATAAACTTATCAAATTTTCTATACAAATCATTTGAATAAATTTTTCTGCTACACATATTAGTTGTGCATTTTCATCAAATGTACAACTTCTTATAATTTTCTCTATGTATTCTGAGAAGTGCGGTATCATACCATTTTATTTCATGTCACTAATTCCACAACATCATCCTCAAATATATTCCCTATGATCTATCAAGAGATTGTCCACTTTTGTTCAAATTTCTTGCCCAAACTATTGATAGGGCATACTTATCTTTACCACATCAAACTTGGGCATTATCAATCTGTTAGTTAATATATTTTTCTTTGACACAATGTGGAAAACTGCATTATCTCAAAGAGGGGAAAAATATAAACACCTAAAAATGTCCTCATGATTAAATAAATATTTTATCTATTTAATCATTTCAATAAAAAGTCCTCTATTAATTAAATAGATATTATTTATTTAATTAATTCATTACTCTCTTCCTCTATTATTTAATAAATATTTATTATTTGTTTATCTAATTCATTAGCCATTTTTATCTTTTAATTAAATAAATATTCTTTTATTTAATTACTTAATACTGCTCCCCCTTTCTAGTATTAATTGAATAAATATTGTATTTATTTACTTAGTTCATGATCCTTTTTTTGTAAATTCAACCCATCATCTCCACTCACATGGATCAACTCTATTTCCATAGGCATGTGATAAGTGGTACTTCTTTGTTCATTTGACTTTTTAAATCTTCATGTCTCCAACTATATTCAATGCATCTTGTGATGTATTATAAAATTATAGAATCCTCCACCTAATAATAAATCGCATCCCTCCCTTATTATCATTATCTCTAACATTATCCTTACCTACTCTCTAATCTTTGTCAACTATTGTACCACCTCTTAATCTCAACCCTTGATTTTTATGAGGATTTTTATAAAACAATATTTTCTCCTCTCATTTGAATTCTAACAACCATTTTCTCTTGTGAACATGTGATCTTGAATACTTTATGATCTTCAAGAGAATTTTGTATCACCAATATCATCTTGATATCACCATTATTATCTTTATACTTTCATTATCTTGAATCAATCAATTGTACTATATTTCTTTATATGCCTTCTTATGCATGTGCTTAAAAATATGAGAATAACCCACTTCAACACATGATCTTAAAGGACCAGGGGACAATGGAATAAAAAAAAAATTGAATACAAATAGAATTATTTACTTTATTCATGAAGTGTTTGATTGATATTTTGTTGATTTAGTTTGTACATTTAGGCTTCCGGATGGGTTTTATGATTTTCAAACATGATTCTCACTCTCAATGATGTACACAAAACATTAGTGAAAAAGAGAGGATGAGAGTAAATATGTATAGTCTCCAATTTAAAATTGTTGGTTGAGGAAAATAATACCATCCAATTATTTTCATACCATCAAAGAACTCCTTACTTTATTTGAACGGTAAAAAAATTTAATCTACCAAAAAATCCGATTCCAAACAGATAATATTTGACCAATAATAAAGAACACCTAACAAATATATGTTGGCTAATTCAAAGGAAAGATACAAGTTGTTCTTTCAAAGCCTCCATGTCATGAAGAATATAATGAAGCCATCTTCAAGCATGCCACTCATATCATCAATGTAGGTCTTTCAAACATAGGAAATGTTGGATAAAGGGTAAGACAGAGGATAAGAGCATGTAGTACCAAAGATTACAAAGGGCCACAAAAAATTCAAAATTAAATTGTTTCCCAATTAATGAAAAGAATAATAGTATGATATCAATCAGTGCCAAATATGAATATCTAGCTTTAGGCTTTTAGATGTCTTTGAATAGATAAATAAACACACACACACACACACACACACACACACACACACACAGAGATATATATATATATATATATATATATATATAGAGAGAGAGAGAGAGAGAGAGAGAGAGAGAGAGAGAGAGAGAGAGAGTGCNATATATATATAGAGAGAGAGAGAGAGAGAGAGAGAGAGAGAGAGAGAGAGAGAGAGTCTGCATCAATGTGCCTTCTCATAGGATAATGTTTTAAAAACCCTAATCAAATATTATGAAGTGGCCAAACAAAGAACTTTAGATAAAGCCATCAAATGGTAAAGCCCAAAAAGGGAAAATTATGTAGCTTGTTTGTTGAAGGGAAGTGATAAGGCTGGCCTAAAAACAAACTGCATAAACACTTGATGTGATTTAGTTGAGAAGGCAAATGAAACATATTAGGAGACACCAAATCAAATTCCAAGATCAATGATCACTAAACATCCATAAAAAAAGAAATTATATTTAAATCACCAACAAATTATTTGATATAGAGATATCTATTTATATACAATGAGCTCTTCGTATAAAGGCAAGAGGCTAGAAAATGAAGAGTATAGAAAGAGGCATGTCTCTGAATTATAGGCGGGAGTAGGTAGGGTAGGTATTAACAACTACCATGGTGCAAATAATAATGTAACCTAGGAAATATTAAAGGATAACTAAAAAACTAGGTTGATTACCTAAGTTGGACTTGCGTAGCATAAATAGGTGAAAAACTATTTAATCCAACAACATGAATGCAATTCCTTACCCTTATTATATTCTAGGCAAAATGTATCTCAATAAATTGCTAACACTAAAAATTTCACTCTAGTTTTTGCATTTATTTTGCCATGTGTGCTTGATTTATGCACATATGCACCTAGAATTTTTGGATCACTACTGAAAAATACTCTTTTTTTTTTTAATGTTCAAACAATTTTCTAGTGTATTTTTTCAGACCACAACACCGAGTACTCTTTCCTTAACAAAATAGGCTCAAAGTCAAATAGATTGCAGTCAAACTTGCAATTTCTATTATTCAAGTTTAGTTTTTCAACTAACCTTGAAAGGTTATTTCAAAAAGAAGTAATCTACATATAAAGAAAACTCTCCCTTCTATTTTTTAATCATTTTTATATATCACATATTCAAACAAGCATATACAGATTCAAGAACCATAGCAATATAACAATTCAAAGTTGATGATTTGAGTATCTAATCATCGAAGTCTGCTACAATATTTTTTTATATAAAAAAAAAATATGGACATGGGGTCTACTCCCATCTATGTAAGTAAAATATATTAAAAAAAAATTAGCATTAACCCAAGATTAGGTATAGAACATATTCAAATATTTGCAAGAGGTTGTAAATCCAGATTAGATATTTAAACTTTCTTTGATGATCTTAGTGTTATGTTCTTCTTGGGTGTTAGAGAGGGGGTCTTCTTTCACTTTACTTTGGACAATTCATTCTTTTTTAAGAACAAGACACTTGACTAATTTTTCATTTTTACCAACCTTCATAATCCCTAGGAGAAAGCCTTGAAATTATAAATTAAACTTCGATGACCCTAGAACTAAAGTTTTTAATTAGAGATTTTGGAGAATTAATATGACCACTAGGAGAACCTTGTGAGAATCCCTAACATAGTGGTGTTTTAGACTAAGTGGAGGAAGGTGTTTTTCTTTGAAGTATCATTTGATGAAACATGAGAATCAACCACTTTATATTGACCACTAGAGGGATTATTGTCATGGCATGATTCAACCCAATCCATTAAGTGGGCTTAGTACTTGGGGCATCACCTCTCCATGCTTGGGCGAATGAACTCCAACATTGTAGTGTAAAATGGTCAATTGAAAAGCATATCCTACATCTGAATAACATTTTCTCATAACCAATGGGTTGTCTCTGACACCTTATGCCCAATTTTAGAGATTTTTTTGTTTAGAAGACCCTCGAAAATCCAATTCCATGCAGGCTTCACTTTGTGAACCCGAGTTATATCACATGTGCTTGTGGCATAGTATAACATACGACTATTTAAAAAAAATGTTGCCTCAAACTCTTTTTTTGTCAGCCCCTCCAATATCCACCCAATACCTCGGACACCCGTTTTCTTCTATAAACCCTCTAAATCCCTCATCCAATATAGACAATATATTGCCCTATTTTTTGCCTATTTTAAACCTCCCAATATGAACACTCATGTTAGCGTATTGCCCTTCAATGAAGTACCCATAATCAATTTCAGCACAAGGATGAGCACATATAGAACTCTCATATTTAATTATTTAATTTTAATTACAATGAAACTTACCTAGACAATTACCAATAGCCTCGAAACTCTAAATTTCCTAAAATTGTAAAGGATGGTAAGTTAAGCACACCAAGAGAAAAAGAGAAGAAAGTCTCTATACTGATATTGAAAGTGGTGAACCAAAATTTCGTGCACAAAAAATCTCGATTGAAGAACCAAGGACCAAACTTTAACACCAAATTTTTATCCTCCAAGACTCAAATTCAACGATGAAAAACTCCCCGGTACAAGGGTAATGCTGAATTTTTCTTTGATACCGCCTCTTAAATATTTTGTAAGGTAAGTCTGCAGATCTCAAAGTTTTGACCATGTCTTTTGAACCTGCAAATGAGAGTGATTTTACAAAGAGCATTTGAAAGGGAGAGGGCTATCCATGTGACCAGTCCGCTTAGAGGGGGAGGGATGAGGCCAATACAACATATAGCGACTTGCATGATTTGGATTATATGCCGACCCCGAAAGGGTCTATGGCAGTATACACCATAGCCTAGAGCAGAGTGAAGCCCCACGAAACCGCCGAAACTCACTTGGATTAGCGCACGAAATACGTGCATAAGTTACGTAGGTGGTAGGTATGTGGGTCGAGTTTCCAATGAGCATCACCATCTTTAAGCCAGATTGTTTATAATCCGCTTATGGGTGTCCAAACACATTGCATACTTTAAATTAACCTGTGAGTATATCGTTTGACAAGGGAACATGGGTGGTAGCCGACATGAAATAGGGTCAATAGCAGTCAGTTGAGGAACTCAGGCGGAATCAAGACCTAGATCCACCTATACACCCTTAGAAGGGATCGAAACGGGATACGTAAGCTCACGCGCCAATGTCCTCGATCGAGCATGGGGAGAATGAGTGCAGCTACCTAAAGAAGGTAAGCGAACGGAGGAGCTTATCGTAGAGCAGATTGCTACTGAGAAATCTTTATCTTTCTTTATTATGGTACAACAGATGTGATCAATTAGGTGGTGATATTTCATGTTGAGATTGTGCATTAATATGTTGCGGGAATTCATGAGTATTACATCAAAGTTTTTATGTGAGATTTTATGACAAGAACTCATACATAAGGTAATTGTTAAAGCCTTGAAAAATCACCCTAACTCAGGGATTAGGGCATAATAATATCTTATGGTAACGATGGAAACCTTCTGAGTTGTGGGTGGACTCTGATTAGGAAAGAATCTCCGGATTCTAGGCCGGTTCCTATTGGATTTCGTATATCACTTATAACTGATTCTCTGATTGGAAAAAGGGAAAAATGGATAACTTGAAAACTAAATAAATAAAATGGGGTGATACACCAAACTGGATTCAGGCTAATCAGAATTTGAAACAAGGATCAATATGACACATACTACTGAGATTTGTAATAGACATTCACTTTTCAACATATAGGTTGACCTAAAGACCTCACTATTAGGGTTTGCACCACAAACAATGATTGGCCAACATACATAGTGATTCTACAAAAAAGGTTATATTTTGATAACTTAGAGAAGGAATTGGGTTAATTCACTAATCTATGCTACAAAAAACATCACACTTAAATGCAGAAATGGAGAAAAGGATTGAAATCAAAACCTAGAAAAATATGTGAATAATAGGAGCACTTGCTTTATTTTCTTCGAAATCTACAATTGTTAAACGTCAAGATGCAAAATATGCCAAGGAACAAGATACATTCACTTGGACACAATCTTGCATCAAAAAATTGAACCTCTGGTTACAAAATGTATGTAGAAAGCATAAAGGAACTGATATGTTCACAAAATGACCTTCTCCCTAACTTTTGAACCCCTAAAACTGACTTTGAAGTTCAGATATATACCCTCAATGAACCGGTCAAGGAAAATTTTGAAAATCAGTTTCCCTCCAAAATGCTCTTCCAAAAGACTAAATAATAGGCATAATACATGCCTTAATTCATGCCCCTAATGTTGGTGTAAAAATAACATCTCTTTTTTAAACACATCGCCAACATACATAAAAACCTATAATCAACAACCCTAACCCCATAACCAAAAACCATGCTCTACCCCTCAGCCTAACTTAAGGTCAACATGACCGACACCATGCATTTAACAACTCTTCAAAATATCTACACTGTGGCATAGGCTAGGTGGCTGTCGTGCACTACAGTCTTCAAGCCATTTACTCCTCCACTATTATCGGACTCCAAAGTTTATCAAAACCTGGCATTTTCTTGGTTAGTGCATTACGTTTGCATTTGGGCAAAACATGAGGGTTTGAAACCCTAGCTTATGGTGCCGCTCATCCTGTAACTATGGCATTGGTTGTGGGTTTTTTACTGCTTCATTGGGCTCAAGCTGTTGATCTGGAAGTTTTCGCTCTGAACTGGGAGTTGGATTGTAGTTTTGAAGCTCCACTTTTTCGATTCTGGTCTCGGACTACATTTATCACTGGAGTGCGAGGCTTTTGATCTGGGTCTTGGCCATAATGGATGGTGCTTCACTCCTATAATTATGGAGCTTGGGCTCCACATCATTACAACACTAGGCTCTATACTTTTACATCTTGCTCATTGCACTTGCAGATAAGTTCCCTCTATCTTTGGCTTTCCATTCTTGTTGTTGTTTTAACTTACTGTTGCATTTCATGATTTTAAAAGACTTGAGTTGCGGGCTTTGTCTCTGATGCTTTCTCCACAATTTACTGCAATGATTTTGGGTTCTATTGCTTTGCTATCATTATCTTTGTTGAAAGTGTAGCTTAGCTTTGAAATCTCACCATTAAATAGTTTACTATTGTTGTATCTTAACACTTTGCTTGTGTTATGCATTTGGGAGTAGTTACGCTTGTGTTGTCGCTCCTTCATCTATAGTCCATCTTTATTATATGTCTTGGGTTTTGTCTTCCTGTCTGTTGTTGACGATAGTGACCATATTACTTGCATTTGACCCTAGCTTATTCACTGTCGAGAGCGATAGTAACCACCATGCTTTCTTTTAATGTACCTCTCTCTATTGGGGCCATGACTTGAACTGTGCTTGACATTATTAAAATATGTCTTAACTTATAAATTGTTTGGTCTCTTCCTTGCAACAATGACAAATGTATAAGACTATTTTTATGGCAGATGTGTTTGAACTCCAGTAAGATATATTGTTCATGGTGTTTGAGCACGGGCTCATGACACCCATGAACATCATTGTGTTTATCTGCCCAATACTTTAAAATGCATCCTTTTCATTTATTTAAACAACACTGTCATTTAATTTTCTCTATATGTATATTATTTGCATTTGATTGTAAGAAGCTTCACAATTACTTGCATCCTCTCTTCCTTTGAACACCACTGTTATGAAATTGGCACCTTCCTACAACAACATTACTGTTATTTATTTTTCTTTAGAAAATAGTGTTTTCATCTTTTCTCTGATATACACATATTACTTGAAATATAGATACTACTGTTACTCATTACTAGTATCAACACAGTTTGGTGAGCTCCTTATGCTTTTCTCTTTGATGACACCATTATTTAGTCACTTTGTTCATGAACACTAGTACTTGATCTATATTTGGTGAACTTTGTATTTTGGTATCAACAATGTTTGAATAAACCTTGCTACTCTTCTTTGATGACACCATGATGAACTACATTTGCATATGCATGTCACTTTGCAAAAACACAAGGAAGCTAACAGTTATATGCATTTTTCAATCCTTGAACAACACTATGACTTTATTTAACATATGCATCTTATCACTACATTTGATGACACTTCTTTCTCTGTATATATACCATCTTACAACATTATTTGTTTACTCTTTATCTTGGCATCAATGGCATCAACACTTGTAATAGAATGCATAAACATTGTCTTTTAATGTTACTCATTCCAATTTTGTAGATGACATTTATGAACTACATCTTTATCTCTTCTACATTTGACCTTTCACTCTGACTTCATGAACTTGAATAACATTCTTTCTCTTTTGATAATGCATTTTGTGATGTTCAAGCATGGGCTCATGGCACTCACTACACTTTTCTTTGTTCTCTGCTATTTGTGAATTCAAATTTCATCACTCTGTGCATTTTAATGTACTTCTATTTATTCTTTTTGAAAACATCACTAGAAGGCTGAAATGTTAGGTTAGTAAACATAACCAATTGATTATCTTTTTTGTGTGAATGCCACATTTCATGAATATTTATGCATGAATGTTGTTTGATTGATTGTGTTCACTAACGCAGCACTACCTTGCTTTTCTGAAAAAAGTTTCTAAGCTACAGGAACTAAGTCCATTTAATTCAGATATTTGGTTTACAAAAACAACAACTCTTTTGTATAATGTAGGATGAAAACCATAGATAGTAAAAGGTTTCATGGAGTTATGTCCCTTTGATAGTACTATTCTTTTAATGTAGATGATTATTTTTAATTGCATTGATGTTATTGGTAAATGTGCAATTCTAAAAGTATGATTGTTGTATGATGCTTTTAGGTTTTCATGCATTGCTTAGATCCAATTTGGATCTAACACTTCTATTTCCATGATGTGGGACATAGGACCTCAAGACGTAAGATGCAAGACATGATAGACAATGTAAAGACATGAATACTCCAGACAATGTAGACAACCAGCTCCTAAATGAAGAAGACATTACAAGGCAATGCATGGACCCCTACTTATGCTTCTATCATTCTGTCTTTTCTGCATATGTTCTTCTAAGTTCCAAAGTGAAAGATATAATATGAAATAGCATTTATTTATCACATCCAGTTTGAATACAGAATGGAATGATCAAGTATGAATTTTGAAAATTTGAAAATGATCAATACTTAGAGTACAATGTAGCTGATAATATGAATGCAATAGTAATGTATCTCATCTATATTAGTTGAAAAATAGTATTTAAGAGGTGTATCTTTATGCAATATTTTATTGCTTTTGATTATTATCTGGCATTCTATAAAATTAGGATAAAAATTTTGGCGACTTCTACTGGATGTCTGCCTACTATACATGAAATATAGACCTTATTCATTGGGCAATGGAGTCAAAAACTAGAACAGATCATATACAAACCTTATTAAAATGAAAATGCACCTAACTAAAGACTCATGCAAGCTAACATAAGACTCATGCAACATAAACTGACCTTTAAGCCTTGAAGGCTCTTTATTGAAAATGAAACCTAACCTACTTTAACCCTATCTAGTAGTGATATATGTTAGATAAAGCCATTAACTGGTTGAGAAAAATAATTGTCCATTCTCCTTAGCTTAGAATTACCAACATGCCTAAGGACAACCAAACTGATATGGATGAATACAATGCATGTAATTAGTTGATGTAATAAATTTTGTTGGGTGAAGTACCCACTTACTTGGAAAAAGAGCTTGGAGGAAAAAACCCTCTGAAAAGGTTCCACAAGGTGGAACAGTCCCTCCTTAGCTTCATCTTTTGATGGAATAGCATGCTTAAGTGTGAACATGCCAGTCTCTTGTTTATTGGACTCAATCCTTGCCAAATGCCTAATGCGGTAGCCTCTAGATAGAGCAAATTTGGGGATTTCTTTTCAGTGCTCTGTTTCCTGAACACACTCCTTCTAATGTATATGAACTAATCTAAGCTCCTTAGATGGATTGAATTGAGGTAAAAATAACATTGGATTATCATCAAGGCTCAAACAAAACTCTTCAAGATCATCCCAAAATAAGTCCTCCTCTTCATCCTAATTACCTGCTTGCACTAATTCAGCCTAACAAATATTTTGGTCTACTAGCTCTTGAAAACATAAAAATTTCTCATGCTCATATGCTGCATTCTTCTAGCCTAAACCTCATTAAGATACTAGTTGAGGTATGTTGTTGTCCTCTACATAGTTTGAAATTTCTTTAGAAGAAAGGCTTTGTATCTCTTGTTCAACACCTTCTTCCCTATGTTCATTGAAAAGAGGTTCCTTAAGTTGTATCTGATAAGCTTCCTTCTATTTCACAGTTGTGGAAACCAACACTTGTATTGTCTCTTTATGCTCCTATATCTCTTTATCATGAAACTCCTTATGCACTGCTAGCTCTCTTTGGAAATCTTCATCTTTTGCAGTTGTAGCAGCACTAACTTTTATCAACTTTTTTTCACAAAATTCGTTCAGTGTTGCTACTTTTCTTGCAAGGGTTGCTTGACTTCTTTGCTGTCCTATAATAACCTCTTCCTACTACCTCCATCTGGCATCCAACTGCTCCTTTACTTGTGTCTTCATATGCCTCTTTTGTGTTTCCAAAACTTCTTCATATTGTTTCATCTATTCTTCCAGCTCTTTATGAAGAGTTGATTCATGACTTATGTACAACTGGACCAAATAAGTCATGTGGAATTTCTCCTGATAAGCCAACCTCCCTTTTTTTTGTGCATATTCTTGATGTGAAAGCTCTTCTTTTTGAATCCTCAATTCTTTTTGAAACTTGGATTCATGTTGCCTCTTAACATCTACAATCTACATGGTCAAGTCCTGCAACATGTGTAACCGCATTTTTTGACATGTAAGAAAACTATCCAATGGATCAAATTCATCCATAAATATCACTTATAACTGATTCTGTGATTGGAAAAAGGGAAAAAAGGATAACTTGAAAACTAAAAAAATAAAATGGGGTGATTCACCATACTAGATTCAGACTAATCATAACTTGAAACAAGGATCAACATGACACATGCTACTGAGATTTGCAATAGACATTCACTTTTCAACGTATAGGTTGAAATAAAGATCTTACTCTTAGGGTTTTCACAACAAAAAATGATTGACCAATAGACATATATATTCTGTAAAAAGGATATATTTTGATAACTTGGGGAAGTAAATGGGTTAATTCACTAATCTATGCTACAAAACATATCACACTTAAACGCAGAAATGGAGAAAAGGATTGAAATCAAAA
Source organism: Thuja plicata (assembly GCA_018584345.1). Taxonomy (NCBI): domain Eukaryota; kingdom Viridiplantae; phylum Streptophyta; class Pinopsida; order Cupressales; family Cupressaceae; genus Thuja; species Thuja plicata. The sequence goes on along the minus strand of MU223927.1, from coordinate 1,091,000 downwards.
CCCATAAAAATATGTGAATAATGGGAGTACTTGCTTTATTTTCTTCAAAATCTGCAATGGTTATATGCCAAGATGCAAAATATGACAAGGAAGAAGATACATTCAGTTGGACACAATCTTGCATCAAAAAGATGAACCTATAGTTACAAAATGTATGTAGAAAGCATAAAGGAATAAATATGTTCATAAAACAACCTTCTCCCTAAATTGTAAACCCCTAAAATAGAATTTGAAGTTCAGATATATATACCCGCAATGAACCTCTCAAGGAAAATTTCAAAAATCTGTTTCCCTCCAAAATGCTCCTCCAAAACACTAAATGCTAGGCATAATACATGCCTTAATTCATGCCCCTAATGTTGGTGTAAAAAACACATCTCTTTTTTAAACACATCACCAACATACATGAAAACCTATAATCAACAACCCTAACCCCATAAACAAAAACCATCCCCTACCTCCTGGCCTAACCTAAGGTAACCATGACCGACACCATGCAATTAAAAAATCTTAAAAATATCTACACTGTGGCATAGGCTAGGTGGCTATCGTGCATTGTAGTCTTCAAGGAATTTACTCCTCCAGTGTCTTCGGACTGCAAATTTTATCATAACTTTGCATTTTCTTGGTTATTGCATTGTATTTTCATTTGGGAAAAACATGAGGGTTTGAAACCCTAGCTTATGGTGCTGCTCATACTGTAACTATGGCGTTGATTTTGGGTTTTTTACTACTTCATTGGGCTCTAGTTGTTGATCTGGAAGTTGTTGCTGTAAACTGGGAGTTGGGTTGTACTTTTGAAGTTCCACTTTGTTGATTCTGGGCTCGGACTACATTTAACACTGGAGTGCAGGGCTTTTGGCCTAGGTCTTAGCCACAATGGATGGTACTTCACTACTTGTCTAATTATGGAGGTCGGGCTCCACATAATTACAACACTGGACTCTATACTTTTACATATCGGTCATCTTACTTGCAGATAATTTACCTCTATCTTTGGCTTTCCATTCTTGTCTTTTTTTTACCTTACTGTTGCATTTCATATTTTAAAAGACTTGAGTTGCGGGCTTTGGCTTTGATGCTTTCTCCACAATTTACTACAATGATTTTGGGTTCTATTTCCTTTTTGTCGTTATCTTTTCTCAAACTACACCTTAGCTTTGATAGCTCACCATTAAATAGATTATTGTTGTTGTATCTTAACACTTTTCTTGTGTTAGGCATTTGGGAGTAGTTACATTTGTGTTGTCACTCCATCTGCAGTTCATCTTTATTATTTTTCTTGGGTTTTGTCTTGTTGTTTGTTGTTGACAATAGTGACCATATTACTTGCATTTGACCCTAGCTTATTCACTATCGAGACCGATAGTAACCACCATACTTTCTTTTAATGTACCTCTCTCTGTTGGGGCCATTAATTCAACTATGCTTGATATTATTAAAATATGTCTAAACTTATAAATTTTCTAGTCTCTTCCTTCCAACAATGACAAATGCATAACACCGTTTTTATGGCAGATGTGTTTCAACTCCACTAAGAGATATTTTTCATGGGGTTCGAGTAGGGGCTTGTGACACCCATCAACATCACTATGTTTATTTGCTTGATACTTTAAAATGTATCCTTTTCATTTATTTAAATAACACTATCATTTAATTTTTTGTATATGCATATTATTTGCATTTCATTGTAAGAATCTTCACAGTTACCTACATCCTCTCTTCAATTGAACACCACTGTTATGAACTTGGTACCTCCCTACAAAAACATTACTGATATTTATTGTTCTTTAGAAAATAGTTTTATTCATCTTTCCTTTGATATACACATATTACTTGAAAGATAGATACTACTTAGCATCAACACGATTTGATGAACTCCTACTTTTCTCTTTGATGAAACTGTTATTCATTCACTCTGTTCATGAATAGTAGTACTTTCTCTGCATTTGGTGAACTTTGTATTTTGGTATCAATAGTGTTTGAATACACCTTGCTACTATTCTTTGATTACACCATGATGAATTACATCTGCATATGCATGTCACTTTGCGAAAACACAAGGAAACTCACAGTTATATGCATTTTTCAATCCTTGAACATCAACATGACTTTATTTAACATATGAATCTTATCACTACATTTGATGACACTACTTTCTCTGTATATATACCATCTTAAAACATCATTTTCTGACTTTGTATCTTGGCAACAATGGCATCAACACTTGTAACACAATGCATCAACATTGTCTTTTAATGTTACTCATTCCAATTTTGTAGATGACTGTTATGAACTACATCTTTTTCTCTTTTGCATTTGACCTTTCACTCTAACTTCATGAACTCATAGCATTCTTTCTCTTTTGATAATGCATTTTGTGATGTTTGAGCATAGGCTCGTGACACTCACTTCAGTTTTCTTTGTTCTTTGCTATTTGTGAATTCAAAGTTCATCACTTTGTGCATTTAAATGTACTTTTCTTTATTCTGTTTGAAAACATCACCGTAAAGCTCAAATTTTAGGTTAGTAAACATAACCAATTGATTATCTTTTATGTGTGAATCCCATGTTTCATGAACATTCATACATTAATGTTGTTTGATTGATTGTGTTCACTAACTCAGCACTACGTTGCTTTTCTAAAAAAAGGTTTCCAAGCTACACGAACTAAGTCCCTTTAATTCGAATATCTAGTTTACAAAAACAATAACTCTTTTGTATAATGCAGAATGATAACCATAGATAGTAAAAGGTTTCATGGAGTTATGTCCCTTTGATACTACTATTTTGTTAATGTATATGTATATTTTTCTATTGCATTGATGTTATTGGTAAATGTGCAATTCTAAAAGTATGATTGCTCTATGATGCTTTTAGGTTTTCATGCATTGTTTAGATCCAATTTCGATCTAACACTTCTCTTTCCATGAAATAGGACACATGACCTAAGTACCTAAGATGCAAGACATGAGTGACAATACAAAGACGTGAAGACTCTAGACAATGCAGACAACCAGCTCCTAAATGAAGAAGACATTACAAGGCAATGCATGGACCCCTACTCATTCTTCTATCATGCTCTCTTTTCTACACATGTTCCTCTAAGTTCCAATGTGAAATATGTAATATGAAAGAACATTTATATATCACATTCAGTTTGAATACACAATGTAATGATCAAGTATGAATTTTGAAAATTTGAAAATGATCAATACTTAGAGTACAATGCAAGTGATAATATGAATGCAATAGTAATGTATCTCATCTATATTAGCTGAACAATAGTATTTAAGAGGAGTACCTTTATGAAATATTTTATTGCTTTTGATTATTATCCTACATTGTATAAACTTAGGATAACAGTAATATCTTGGCATTTCAACATTTCTTATTGTCTTTTGATGGAACACAACGCTATCTCATCATTTTTATTAGGGAATGGGGAACAATAACATCGAACTTGACTTAGACAAACTTCTAAATGGAAAAAAAAAAACAATAATTCCTCATTTTCTATTAGTGCACGTCTAAATACAATAAAAAGGAGATTATAAACAAGAAGAGTAAACATCAACAAACAATGTCAAATGTTGAACACAAAAAAAAATAAAAAAAAATCACCCAACACTGATTTTTAACGAATTTGACCTGGATTTTCAAAAGATAGATATGTGTGTAGACCTTCCTAATTCCATTTTTCCTCATCTACTGAGCTTTGATCACTCTCAGAGGCGGTCACTGTTCACTTTCGTCCAACACAATCAACTCTAGATTTTAGCTCTAATTTTTTGTCCATGTGTATATACTCTATACTTGTTTTTATTTTTTCATTTTTTTATAATGTCCTTGTTGTATTGGATCAAACTTATTCAGTTTACCATTATCTACATAGTTCATTTTCTCACCATTTCATTTAGATTTTCAATTTTAATTGTGTTTGGAACCAATGGTCTATGCCTTTCACAATGGGTTTATCAACCATTTGGAAGGACATGGATAATTATTATATGTGGGAGACCTTTCTCTTCTATAGTTTGAGATTTTGATTGACTATTGCATTTGAATATTTGGCCTTTCTATATCAAGTCCCTTTTAGGATCCATTTTGATTTCATTTACCCACATTCAATTTTTAGATTTAGTGTATTTTATTATTCAATTTTGATTTCCTCATTTTTGGTTTCAATTAGTGGTTTAAATCCATTAGGAATGATGAATTATGGTGTGCATAAAAAATGTGCTTTTAGTAATCTTATGTTAAGGGATATGCATGAGCTCTAATTCAATTTTTGTATTGCATGATGTTCTCATCGATATTATCGAGGTAGTACTCACAACATTTTATTTATTTATAGATGCATAGCTAAGACCTTGGTATTTGAGATTTGAGAAAATTGTACAAATTCTAAAATTATTTATTCATGCAAATGCAATCCATTTCCTTGATACAACAACCATTGAAATATCATTGGAGTTTTAGCCCTCTCAATCACCCTATTCTCAATAATTTAAGGGCCAAATTCTCCCTATCATGTCTTGGAATGTCTGGAATGAGAGAAATAATAGGACCTTTAGGAACCAAGCTAGAACTAGTTCTACTCTATTCCAGATCATAAAGCACCAACTTAAAGAACACCTCAATGTTGCTTCTTTTTTAAAAGGAAAAGTGCTAACTACTCTACATGACTTGAGATTTAAACAAAACTGGAATATTCATTAGGAACTTCTTAATATTGATTTGAATAGTATCAGGAATAGAAGGTTAACTTGTTGGATTCCTCTAGAGGTTAGATGGGTGGAATGTAATGTGGATGGTTGTGCTAAAGGAAATTAGGGAACCTCTGCTGCTAGAGGAGTTATAAAGGACTATAATGGGGATTTTATTGAAGGATTTGGTAAAAACCTCAGTGTTGGGACTAACAATAATGATGAAGATATGGTAGCATGGCAAAAAATGAAGTGTCTAAAATACCTAAACTATGAGAAATTCATCTTGAAAGGGGATTCTAAAATGATTATAGAACACTTGCAGGGTAATATAGATTGTCCTTTCTATATTGCAAGTCTTATGGATGAATTTAAGAGAACGCTTATAACTTTCAAGTGATATAAGATATGTCATACTATTAGAGAGTGTAAGGAAACTACAGATTTTATGGGGTTGAAGGAGATTCTTCCCAATGATGGAAAAAATATTAAGGTTTTCATGCTCAGAATCTAGTGGAAATGTGTGTCTACATTGGTTTGCTAATGATTATACAAGGAATTTTACATTGGGATATCACTGTTAAGTTGCAAAATAAGGAGGAGAGGTTTGTGTGCCTATCAATTTTAGTTGAGAAAGCCCATGGTTTTGAATTCCAGGATAACAATTATGTTCAAAATAATTATGTTAGAGGTGGAAAGAAGGTGGTCACTACTTTAACTAATAAAGGATACATGAAAGGCATAACTAATATGACTATTGAAAATCAAAGGTTGATAGCTAGGCACTCATGTGATAAAGGCAAGATGACAAATGCTAATGTGGTTTTTTATCACAAGGATCATCAAAGGTATTGTAATAGCATTAGGGTGAGATGACATAAAATGTTATCAAATGGAACTCAGAAATATGTATTAATTATGTGGACATGACTTTTATCAATAAATTTAGCGGCATGGATAATCATAATGTTTACATCCCCTTCAGTAAGGGAAAATTCCATTTCAAATCTCTTAGAGATAATCTCTCTAGTAGTCTAGACACTTGGGTCATTATTAAAGATGATGCTAGAAATTACATAAGTTTGATACGAAGTGAAAGTATTTCCTTCTTTAAGAAGCTTCCGAAATAGTATAGAAAGATATGCAAACATGATTTCCTATTTTATTGTTTTTTTATTTATAGGAGACCTGCTAGAATGACAACAAAAGAGACCTAGATCAGCATCAAGAATGTCAGAATCATGGGTGGGCCTTTGAAGAAGGAAGAGCTGAGAGACTACAAGGAGTTAATGTAGAATGGGGAACTATAGGATGAGTTTAAGAGACTTGTCATATCCAATTACATTCAAATTATGAACGGTTTCAATAGTACTCTCTCCCTAAAATTTGTTAATTCATGGAATAAAGGAAATGTGGCCATCAGAAGCATCAATTTTTTTGTTTCTCTGGAACTTATAGTGGAGGCTACATGAGTCAAGTGTGATGGGGATAAGCTTGAAAGGAAGAGTGGTGGAGAAATTAACATCTATAAGAAAAAATTCTTTGAGAAGGGAGAGAAACATGTGATTGTGGTGATTGGTAATGGGTATGACCATTCAGCCCTTCCCCCACCTTATGCTCTTGTTTTTCTTTATGTTATGATATATTTTACATTAGAGGGTCATTTCACTACTTTCCATGGCTAGCATTTTTCCATTTTGAATCATATAAGACATGGACATAAAATAATTAATGTTCCTTATTTTCTCTTCTCTTTCTTGAGAAACTATATAGCTAAGGGGGAGTCTACTCCCTTGCATCATGGATTAATTTATGTGTTGTATCAATTTGTATTTGGAAATACTCCTTTGAGTAGTCAGTGCATTAACTATCCCCAATCTGTGAGCCAACAAATTGAGGAACCCATCCAAAATTCTGTCAAAATTGAACTTAGAAGTAGTAGCCCTCTCCATGAAAATTTGAACCCTAAGCCCAAGAGCAAGAAAAATTTGAAAACCCCTCCTTCGTCGATTCCTGAAGTCTCTTTTCAAGAAACCCTTTTGGATAATACCCCAAAAAAAAGAAAAAACCCTGACTACTAAGTCTATCCCTCCTAAAATCAGGAAACTAAACCTGGAGCTAAAAAGAACATTATTTATGTGGATAAAGAGGATAAAGAAGAGGGTTTTGATGCTCAAGATGAGCAGAAGATGGATATATCTGGAGAAAAAAGGTATGATGTGAGTTATGGAGATCATAGGTTGGTTCACTTGAGGAATAAATAAGACATTAAAGGGAAAAACCTTGAAGATGAGGTGGTCCCTGAAACAAACCTTGCGTATGAATCCGATGAAAGTGATTCCATAGACAACTCAGAGGATGAGGATTATGAGAAGGAGAATGCGGATTTGGAAGAAACGGGAGAGGAAAAAAATCCTCGGAGATAACTATTAACCTGGATGATTTGGAAGAAATGGTGAACACGGCTTGCAATTCCTCTGTATTGTCTTGTAATTGAAATCCATTTACCTTACATGTATTTTCTCATTTGTAAAAGAAACGTCGTATTTACAAAATTAGATTATCGTAGTTGATATGATACCATGAATTTTTCCTTTCTCATGCTTGTCATTTCATCATTTGGAATGTTTGATGTGATTCATCTAAATTTTTGACCAGCATCTTTCATGTGATCCATGTCGTTTGTTACTCCATGTGTCCATTGGGGCTACTACTTGTTCTTTGGAAATAGAGTTTGTCGATGGTTGGAAAAGAATAGGTCTTGTTTTACAATTATAGATGGTATAGAGTGGACATTGCCATCCTTTTGAATTTATTTATCAATGTTAGGATTTTGGCAAAAGTGAAGTACTTGAAAGTCAAGAACAAAGATAGGATCTTCATTATAGAGTAGATTATATTGGATCAGCATGAACATCAAGATCATCTATAAGAGATTCATAAAATAAGTTAACTAATAAGGTGAAAATAGATAATTAACATCATTTAAATAAATAAGAAAATATTATTTAACTAAATGAATAACTATATAAAATAATAAATCAATGATATATGAAAAATAAATGATAATTAAACAATAATTATTTCATTCATTGAGAAATGTATAATAATGATAAAACGACAATAATCAAACTTTGATGACGAAATTGTTGGTTTTATTATCGTATTCTGTGTTAAGCCCCTTTCCAGTTTGAGAAAGTTTTTCACTTATATTTTAGGAAACTTAACTAGGTCAGCTTCTACATTTTTAATATATATAAAAGGCAGCTGTGGTTAAGACACCTCCTGTTTATGAGCATGTGTTTACCCAAAAATGGCTAAAGAGCGCTTTCTTACTGTTTTAAGTTTGTTAACTGTAATTCATTAATATCTGGCTAAACTAGTACAACATTCATGTTGTTAGGTTGGTTATCGAGCGTTTGATACTGCAAGGATATACTCAACGGAAGGTATTCTGGGAGAGTCTCTGAAGGAAGCCTTCGAAAAGGGACTTGTGTCTCGCCAGGAAGTATTTGTTACCTCCAAGCTGTGGTTGACTGATTGCTATTCTGAGGACGTCATTCCTGCTCTCAGGAAAAGTTTAGAGTAAGGGCAGGCATTGGATTTTGTTTTGAATACTTCTCATTCATGAACTATTCTCATGGTCTTTCCATTTCTATACGGGGCGTTGAAGTTGGAATACTTGGATTTGTATCTTATCCACTAGCCTCTAGCTCTTAAGAAAAGTAGCACATTTCCTATTCTAACACCAGATGATGTAGTAGCAATAGATATCAAAGCTGTTTGGCAAGCGATGGAGAGTTGTGTTGAACTTGGTCTGGCCATGTCAATTGGTCTCAGTAACTTTTCATCTAAGAAGATCAGTGATATTCTTGTGTTTGCAATGATTCCTCCTGCTGTAAATCAGGTGTCTGCATTATTTCTCTACTCAAGGAAAATTGTTATTTAATGTTCGCTGATCTTTTAAAAGTAATGGTCAATTTCAATTTAGGTAGACGGCTTATATTTTTTTTTTTGTAGAATATTAGGGCATGGGCTAAGCTTTAGACAAAAATGTACTAAAGATAGAAAAGGTCAAATTTTTCATTTTTTAAATTCGCGAAAACACAATGATTTTTTTACAATTTTTTTTGTGGTTTTCTGGTTTTTTGAAATTTGGTCAATAGTACATGTTGTTGAGAACTTAGCCTCATCCGAATATTAGTGGTGCAAGGTCTCTAAAATGGAGTTTTACAGGAGTTTAATTATTGTGAAGCAGAGTGATTCATGTTCCCAACAATTAAATTGAGGTGTAGTCAACAGATGTACTCCAAACGTTTGTTCATTTGCATTTATATATATTTTATAGAGCTAAGTGAAGAGTGCATTATTCAATAGAGTTATTCTTGCACAAATAGATTAAAGACCTTTTATTTAGTTGGATTAATTTTGCATCCATGTAAGAGTTATATGTAAATTGGGTTGGCTCAAAACTTTAACTCTTATGCTGGTTAGAGTTCAACTTCTTTATAAAATAATAAACTGTTCCGGGCTCTATTGAGATCTCAATGTTGAGAAGGCTTTAATATTATGCACCAATACGTGGAGGAGCATGGGGTTGTTGCCTTGAGGGCTATGCCATGAAAGGGTCAACCTACCAAATCTAGGGCAGAACCTAACACCTCAAAAAAGGAAAATAAAAACGATATTTTAATGTGAGAACTTTAGGACAGTCCCCCAACTCTCAGATTCATGTTTTGGATTAAAGAGTAGCATGGTTTTATTGGAAGGAAGGATATAGCTGCTGGCAGTGTACACAATTCTGTCATGTAGTTTGGCTTCAAGCTACTTTGAACAGTGAGTTCTATAGCTGTTTTGGGGAATTTTTTTATTTATTTTCCTAATTTTCAATACTTCCAATGAAGGGATATTGCTGGCTTTTCACTGTTTTGTTGCGTTTTTTTTTATGTTTGTTCCCTTCGAATTCTTTTACTTTCTGTTTTTTCTCTTTCGTGTTCTATACAATGATGGGAATTTTTCGAGCCCTCCTACTTCAATTAACTTTCATTTAAAATAATAACTTTAATAGAAAATACTAAATTTATATACACAACTTGTCTCTTTTTAATATATCACATTTGATTATTTTTTATGTTTTTCATTTTGATTTTTACGTTAGTGAATTTCTATTTTCCAGGTTGAGATGCATCCTGTTTGGCAACAAAAGAAATTGAGGGAGTATTGTAAGAGTATGAATATTCATGTTTCTGCGTGGTCGCCATTAGGAGGTCCAGGAAATTCGTGGGGATCAAACTATACCTTAGAGAATACTGTAATTAAAGAGATTGCCACTAAACATGATAAAAGTTCTGCTCAGGTATTTCTAAACTGCTGATTCTCCGATACTTACGTTATGATTTGTCAATTAAAAGAATATTGAATAATTAAATCAATATTAAGTTGATTATTTAGGTGGCATTGCGCTGGGGGATAGAAGGTGGGGTAAGTGTGATAACCAGGAGTTTCAACCCCGAAAGAATATCACAGAACTTCCAAGTATTTGATTGGAAATTGGATGAAGAAGACCACAGAAAGGTTACCAGCATTACACAACGAGCGGCAGATTTGGTGAGGAATTTCTTTGTAGATCCAATCAACGGTCCTTTTAAAACAGCTGAAGATTTATGGGATGATGAAATCTGAATATGTAGTGAGAAGATTTGCTTGTACAACTAAGCAATGGATGTTAAGTGTTACCATTATAGCACCGAGGAAAATAATGAAAAGAGCTTTTGTGAAGTGCAGGTTAATATTAATTGTGGCGTGGTGCTATTTGTTAAAGCAATCAAGTATTCATGTAGATTTATTTTTTAAATGTTTGTAAGACAATAATTTGTAACAACAATTTATATATAAATTAATTTGAGAAAAGATCTCTAGACGGAGTGTTACACTAATGTAAAGAGAGAACGTACGATGCAAAGCATGAGGAAGAAGTACCAAGTGTCTTCTAATGCAACGAAATATATTTGCACATTAATTCACAAACTCCCTTTATTCTGATAGCGGAAATTAATGGACAAACATTTGTTTTCCTTCTAATAAGTTTGATATGCGTTTTGCATGGTTATGGGATTGATTGGGTGCTACGAAGTGTTCAGTAGTTAGATGTTGACGATTTGAAATATATTTTCTTGCAGGGGCCCCAACCTTAGCTGCTAGATTGTATGTAGAAGAGTAATGTTAGAGGTAGCTACTAATTATAATAAAAAGCTTAAGAAGCTTAGATGTACTATGGAATAATGACTCAACCAATTTCTGAATTTCTTTAATGTTGGTTTCAATACACATGCAAATCTCTTTAATGTTAGTAGTTTAATATGTGTGTCATTAATATTATCTTTTAAAAGCTCATTTGAAGTATATAAGATAAAAGGAAGTATGTAGTTATAAGAGGAAGCTTGTAATTCTAGAATTTATTTCTTATAGGTGATGATACAGTTTGTATCGTCTTAAAATGGAAGCACTTCTATGTTAAGAACATTTAGCCCTTCTTAGAGGGTGTTTTTGACCACCATCGCATTGTCCTTTCATTTCTGCATCCTCTCTCACTTTTGTGTCTGTTTAGGACCTTGATTGGGCCTCTCCGAACACCTCCCATCCCAACTCGCATGTTTTCCAAGGGTCCTGACTCCCGTAGTCAAGGTCGACCTCGACCTTGACCTAGGTCAAGGACGACCTCGACCTTGACCTTGGTCCCCCTTTCAAATCTAGAAATCTGTCGGCTGCCAGAGGTCATAAAAAAATCATTTCCCACTTTCGGGTCGGCTGTTTTGAGTTCCGAAGCGACGATTCCTAAATTATATTTAATATAGTCCTCTTCTAGGGTCATGGGTCTAATTGAAATTTAATTATCCTATGTCGGCCTCTCTAGAAGATTGTGCCCTAGTTTCATATAAAAGGAAGCTTCCTCCTCTCATTTTCTCTACCCATGAACTATAACCATTAACCATCAACTAAGTGAAAAACGAAGGAAGTGTGATCAAGAAAAAATTCCAAGCATCCATTGTTCTACATATTTTCAAGCTTTCAAAGTGTTCAAGTCTTCCTCTCAAGCATTCAAGTTCTCCATTGAAGATCAAGGATTCAAGCTTTCAAGCCTTTGAAGGAATTTGGTTCAAGCATTCAAGACACATCCTTCAAACCCTAGATCTATCCATCATGGTGGAGTGATCTTCCTTCAAGATCCTTTGTGCGTCCTTAAGAGTCATTCATTTTATCTTCAAGGTGGATTCCAAACATACAATCATGGAGGTTTATGGTTTCTAATTGAGTCAAAGCTTTCATATTTACAAACTTGTTTACACTCAAAATACAATTGCATATCTATTTGAATATCATAGCTTCATTATTATATTTACTTCTACTACTTGCGAGCATTCTTTATTTCAATTATTAATTTCAAGGTTAATTCCTAAATCAGGGTTTGATTAAGGAAAACCCCTCCCCCAACAAACAAAACCATTTTTCTTGTAGGTACAGGTTTAGACTAGCAGATCGGGAAAGAGATTTGGATACCCTTTTAAAAAATCTTTCGGGATCCAAAAATAGAATTTCAATCTGAGTCTTTTTAGGTCAATTCTGCCCTAGGGCACAATCAGAAATTCTGGCAAATGGTGACATTGACTTGAGGGTACAAATCAGAACTATCTCATAACAGAAAAAGATTTCTAGGTTTTGTCCGTCTCTGTGTTTCTATTCTAGATCCAGTCTTAGATTTTCTAGAAACTTAACACAAACTCTAGAAAATAGCATTCTTTAGATCTGCAACATTCAAGGTTGGTACATTTCTCCTATCCAATTCAATTAAAGTTCTTAATATTTCTAAACTTGCACATATTCTCTTCTATAAAATGGGAATTAGGGTTTCTCTCATTAATCCATATCCTTAATAGGTTGATTCATTCATGCATTGATCCTTTCTTTAGGGTTAATCAATTTGGATCTTCCCTTTAAGAAATTTGGGACTAAGAGGACAATCCTACCCTCTTAACACATATTTCAAATAACCCTCAGTTTCAAATGTAAGATAATTAAACACACATCAGTAAACCTAATCTTCAAATTTCTTACCTTACACAATTATCAACCTTTTTGATCACTACCTCTTGATAATTCAATTGTGTTTTTCATAACCCTATATAACCCAATCTTTCATTGTGAAAGGAGATTGTTCATCTAGATTTTCCTTGTGGTTATAGATTAAAATTCTATGGCCCTTTGAAACCCTTTATTAGTGAGTGGGTTTAACTAATAGCCCATAGTCATGTTTCTAATAATGAATACCATCAAACCTTTAATTTGGATTCTCGATTCGAAGTCATTCTTGATTTTTCCCCGTTTTAGAGATATTAATGATTTGTAGTGCACTTGATAGTTTAAGAAACCTAACAATGAGTGTTCCTTAGTATTTTATCCTTGAATTATATGTTTTTGGTGTCGCATTATATTTTCAAATGGAATCCTTACCATGATGAGAACACAACCAAAGATAGTTATTTTTTAATGTAATATTATTCATATTTTCTTAGATTTGTTGGAAATTTGATTTCAAATTTCAATTGTCCTGGAGCCTGTCATTACCACCTACGTGATAGGAGCTCACAGTAGTGAGTAAATGATGCCCATATTTTTGCAGACCTAGAATAATAAAATCTCCAACTAGCTCCTAACATGCAGTAGAGAATGTGCACTCCATTGTTGGGTTATATTTCATTATTTCATTGGAAAAAAATGTTGCAGTTATTGGTCTGATTGCTAAATGTACAATCCTTCATATGAATTTCAAGGGCTTATATAAAGAAGATTTCAAAAGGTTCTTATTGCCAACATAGAAGACATGTCATCTCTAAAATAAGTTTAAAAGAGAAAATCTTCTAGGGGAACATAAGGAGATGGCATTAGTTCTTATGAATTGCATTACAGTAAATGGTAGGTTTAAACGCTTCCACTCTTAGTTATTCCCTATATTAAATCATTTTCTCCATGGAGACAAAATCAATTTTCCATTTTAGATTTTTCTTCTCTTTTCTTGTCAGTAGCTACCACTTGGGTTAAGGGTGGGCTCCATCTCCCTCAAGGTCTCATTTATAGGCTATACAATTTTCATTTAGCTATCTCCCCTTTTTTTGGTGCTAACCCTTGTACCCCCATGAATTGGACTCTTATTGTTGAGCTTACTAATACTAAAGATTGCAAAGGGGCCTCATCCTCTTGTTTGACCACTATTCCCCCTGTTTATGCTCCGAGTGTTAATCCTCAAAGAATGGCCAAGATGAAACATATATCCAATAAAAAGAATATGGTTTAGAAGGAGATCCTTGATGATTTTTCTGGCTCTTCTTCCATCCAGACTATTTGGTTAGAGTGAACCCCTTAATATTCCCCCTCAAAGCACATAAAATTGGGTCTTGAGCCTTATTCAGCTTACCCTACTACTCTTCCTCAGTCCCATACTTCATCTTCCAAGGAGGTTAAATTTCTTTATGTTCCGGAGGTAGTGAGAAAGTTGTGTATTATCTATAATAAATAGAATGAGATTATTAAATGGTTGTTGGCCCAATTTAATATGGAAAAAATAAAATCAATAAGTTTGAGGCCTTAGAAAAGAAAGATGCTAGAGCTAGTGATTGGTTTGAAGTTGTGCATGACAAAAGCACTTGGGGAAGTGGTCAACAACCTATCCAATAGGCTGTATAATTTAGCAAATAGTGAAGAGTAGATTTAGGAGCTCAGTGAGTAATGCTCTTTAAGGAGGAGAAAAAGGAATTCCTATATGATATTTCTAATATCAAGACTAACCAAGAGTACCTCAAAATAAATTTGAACAAGGCTCTTGATTATAGAAAAGACAAGATGACCAATACTTTTGGGTTTCCTGAGATTCTTCAAGATGAATTAGAGCACAAAAAAGCCAAAAGGAACACTAACCATGTATGAGATTTGCCTCAACAATGGAGGTTTCTAATGCTTTGGTCCCTAAACATGGTAATCAAGAAAGAGGCTCATTTATGAATTTTTTCAAGGTGCTCAATTGAGATTAGAACTGTGTGAAGACCTTGACTTTTTAGACTTAAGAGTGGTTTTCTTTTAGGGGTTGTATTTTCTATTGCTTTTGTTGTAGGTCTTTTTTCTTATTTAGGTAGTTGGTATTTTTTTATGTGGTCTCAACTTATAGTGACTCCCCTTCACTTCGTTTTGGATTATTTGTAAAGGGTTCAACCCTCTCTTACTTTATTTAATTATAAAAAATAAAATTCTTACAAAAACAAAATATACCTCTTCTACAGTGTGGCATATTAATTTGATGTTAAAAATAAAAATAAAAAAAGATCTTGTTCTATGTGCTCTAGGGGCAAGGAAGTCATTTAGAATAAATATAATATATATTGATTAATATTATTCTATTATATTATTCTAAATTAATAATAAATAGGTGTGTAGGTAATAGGTGTGTGTGTGTGTGTGTGTGTGTGTGTGTGTGTGTGTGTCCCATAAAGGTACATGTCTCTCCTAGCATCATTCTGAATATAGATGAAAAAGAGATTTGTTGCCTTTGAAAAATAAATACAACATGAAGTGCTATTACATTTGCAGCTATCCTAAAATTTTACATGGTATCAGAGCCAAACTGCAAATGTAAGGGAGTATTTTGTTGATGGTGAATGTGTGATTGTCTCAGAAAATATAGTCTTAGTATAGGGACCATATCTCACAAATCTACTGTTGGATTTTACAGAATTTTTGATATCGTGGTGAAAAACTAATTTTGAAGAATCTTAGAAGAGAGATTTGAGAGAAAGTGTGGGGTTCAAAAGTTATGACAAAATGTGTATGGGGTCTATGTGAAATTAATGAAATTGGATTTCATTAAAGAGATATATTAATTTTTTATGATTGTGGTCAGGCATTAACAAAGAAGAACTTATTCAAGGAAGAGTGTCTCTTTCTATAAAGAAAGCATTAATTATAGAGTGTCACCTCTCTTGGAGAAATCAAGTCATTTCACAAGAAGACATGACAATTGTTCAACGATATAAGAGTGGGAATTGTACATTGTAGTGGGGAGGGATAATAACCAATGGTACATTCCCATCAGGAATAACTTTAAGACACCCCCTCTAGAAAAATATATAAAATCCTGGTGAATCTCTCATTTTATTTTAAAAAAAATTAATTCCTATTGGCGAATCTCTCAATTTTTTGGGAAAACAAATTATTTTGTATTGGCGAATATTTTTTAATCACAATTTTTTTGTAGAAAATATTGGTGAATCTCAAGCAATAACTAAAATTTTATTAATGACCATGGAAAATAATTATATTTAAAGAAGAAAGAGTTCTTACTGAAAATTATTAGGCTAACTATGAAAATATTTGATGGGTTTAAGGGAACTCTATAGTATCTAGTTGCTACCATTTATTTAAAATATAATCAAATAATCCTCATTGTATTGTGTGAGATAAATGTATC
>MU223927.1:1054502-1066135 GCA_018584345.1 Thuja plicata | reverse complement strand
CCTTGGATGTGATAGACTTGAGGGAGCTAATCATGGCCAACAATATTGATAATATTTTTGAGGCTTTTAATAGGAGTTTCATTATAAGGCTTTTATCAAGATCATTGATACAGTGTGGGCAGCCAGAAGTCCCAAAGAGATAGATTGATGTTTCAAATATTCAAACTCAAGAGATACACCACCAAGTCAGGTGTTCCAAAAGGGCAAAGTGGCTCTACACGTATCACAAGTGCAGAAAAGAATTGATTCTATGTTATCACAACCTATTCCCAACAGGGCAACCTAATCACTAGGTTCAAACAAGTCTTCAAGCCCAACTTCCAATAGTTTCCTACTAGACACATATGCTAGAATTACTCAAATTCCCCATAAAGTGACTCCAAGGACCAGAGGTGACATATACTCCAAGATTTGGTCTATTTAGGTCCCTAAGACAAGGATTCAATGATCCTATTCAACATGTGCAACCCTTTGAACATAGTTGCTTTGAAAACCGAACTTCTAGCTTGTAGCCTTTCCTAGAAGAATTTTTTACTTTACACAAAATAATTCCACATAACCACCAAAATAGATCATAGGTCCAGATACCCTTTATGGCCTAAGCGATAAGACTTAAGCACGAAAACATGAAAATGAAAGGACGACAGGATGATACCCAATCTTGACAAGGCAATTAGGTCTAATTAGATTTGCATTTGCACTACAAGTGCTACTTCCTTTCAACAAATATCCAATCCAACACTTGGATCATGTGAGGGCATACATAAGCATCTTACACACTGATTTAGAGGTCTTGGTGAATCCCCAAAGGAAAGTTATGTGGACTATTCTAAATCGCTGGTTGGTGCACACATGGACATGTACACCTAGGGCATCATGGCAAACCCATCTCCCTGCAAGTTACAAAACCAAACCTACATAATCTCAAAGTACATAGACAATGCTTGAATTCTACCAAGGGGCATTAGATTTCCATGGTGGAATCGAAGAGAAAACATAATTATTAGATGAAACCCTGATTTAGGGCCTACAAACCAGGCAACAAGAGTAAAAATTCAATAAATTAGAAAGGACATAAGATTAAGACATGAGACCGAGTGCATAAGGAAGGTGATTCACAAGGCCAACTTAATGTGTCAGAATTTCATTCAAATTATTTTGTACCTGTCCATACCAACTGACTATTTATGAATATGCAGAGAAATAGTTGATCTTTATTGATTTTTAATGCCAAATTACCAAAGTTAGCCTACCACCCGCCTATAAGAGGTTTTTTAGGCATTCCCAATGCTTACATCTCATGTTGGAACTAACTAGCCATTTGGGAATGGATTTACAACTTTGTACCAAAAGTTGCTAAAAGTTGCATTGACAACTTTTAGCAACTTTGCAAGATTTTTCAATTTTGCACTCTAGGTGACCAACTTGGTCCAAAATCAAATGTTATGATCCCTAATGGACCAAAACATGTAAAAACATGAAAACATAATAAATTAACCTATTTCTAAGGTCTGGGACACCAGTTGACCAATAGTTTTCCAAGGGCTTATTAATGCCAATCTTGGGACTAGGTCTTAAAAAGATGTGCCCAATATGAAACCTTTATACTAACATGTCCTATAGACTAATATGGACTTGAGAGAGTCCAGGAATGCCAAAGGAAAAATTAGTTTTTCTAGGGTGCTCCTGCACCATACTCGCCATGAGGATTTGAACTCAAGTTCCCACTTGAGGTTAACTAATCAAGAGTGATGCCATGTTATTTGATTTGCTCCTCTGTCATCCAGGTAGCATCAATATTAGGGAGTCCTTTCCACTTGATCAGGTATTGCATATACTTCTATTTCCTTGTTTTATTCAACACTTTGGACTCAATAATTGTTTCCAACTCCACTGGTTTACTTTTTGGAAGATTTATTACATAGTCCCCATCTTCCTATTCCTATGGACCCTGCACATTTGTTACATCTGAAACACATTGGTAAGGGGTGAGGTCTGCAACATTAAATATTGGAGAGATCAATAAGGTAGGAGGAAGCGAGATTTCATAAGCATTTTCATCCATCTTATTGAGAATGGTGCATGGCCCAACTTTCTTCATGTGTAGCTTTGAGTATTTTCCCTTAGGTAGTCTCTCTTTCCTTAGGTATGCCAATACCTTATCTCCAATCTGGAAATGAACCTCTCTCCTTTTCTTATATGTCATTGCTTTGTATTTCATGGTGGACTTCTGCAATTTGTCTTTTACTTCTGCCTGAACTTTGGTGATTAGCTTTGCTAGATTTTCACCTTGTGCACTCACTCTGAAATATGAAGGTAACTCTACTAAGTCTAGAGGACCCTTGAGGTGTAGGCCATAAATAGTTTGGAAAGGTGTTTTTCCTATAGACCTGTTTAAAGAGTCATTAAAAGAAAATTATGTTTGGGGAAGTATCATATTCCAAATTTGAGTATACTATTTTGTGAGGCACCTTAGGAGATTTCCAAGTGACCTATTAACCACCTTTGTTTTCCCATCTTTCTGTGGGTGATAGGAAAACCTATAGGTCAGATTTGTGCCAAGCTTTTTGGAAAGAGTCCTCCAAAAATGTCCTTGAAATTTAACATCTCTGTCTGAAACTATTGTCTGAGGTAATCCATGAATTCTTACTACTTCTTTGAAGAAGAGATGTGCTATGTGTGAGGCATCATTTGTGCTTTTGCAAGGAACAAAATGCACCATTTTTCTAAACCTATCAACTATGACAAAAATGCCAGCATACCCCTATTTTGTTCTTGGTAGACCCATTACAAAATCTATGGAGATGGATTCCCAAGGTCTAGTGGGTACAGTTAGAGGTTGGTATAAGCCTTGGCTAGTGGATACTCCTTTAGCTTTCAGAAAAATGGAACATGATTCAATTTTTTTTTTACATCCTTACCCAATTTTGGCCAAAAATAACTTCTCTTTACCAAGTTTGTTGTCTTGTCTATTCCAAAGTGACCTCCCATGCCACCACAATGCTTTTCTCTGATTATATTTGTTCTCACAGAAGACTTGGGGATGTATAACTGAGCCCCATTAAACAAAAGGTTATTTTGGATCAAAAATTCATAAAAATCAGTGTTATACCTACCTGTTGGATTTGTTCACACCTCAAAGGCTTCTCCAAAATTTGGATCCCCTGCATATAAGTGTTTGAGTGAGTCAATGCCCACACTCTGAAGTTGAACTTCTTCAATCAATCCAACCCTTCTACTAAGTACATCGACCACCTTGTTGGATAGTCCCTTTTTGTGTCTTATATTGAATGTGTATGTCTGCAGTTATTCCATGCATTTTATACATGTTTAACCCCTAGTTTGTCCTGAGTATTAAAGAAACTCAATGTATGGTTATCAGTGAAAACTATAAACTCCTTTGGAAGCAAATAATTCCTCCATTTTCTAAGTGCTTGGACAATGACATATAATTCTAAATCATAATTAGAGTACTTTCTCTTTGCATCATTTAATTTTTCAAAGAAGAATGCCACAACTTTACCTTATTGGCTTAGGACAACACCTATTGCCAAATTGCTTGCATCTGTCTCCACAACAAATACTTTTTTGAAATCAAGTAGGGTTAGGATTGGATATTGGGATACCCTATTATTGAGGTATTAGAAAACATCACTACCCTCTTTAGTCCATAAAAACTTAATCTTTTTGCTACCTTTAATAGTGTCAAACATAGGTGCACACACATGACTAAAATTTTTAATAAATTTTCCATAAAAAGTGGCAAGACCATGAAAACTTCTAACATCACCTTGATTCTTTGGTGGAGGCCAGTTGACAATTGCTTCAACCTTTTCAGGGTCCATTTTTAGGGTGGCTTGTGAGATGACAAACCCTAGGAACACAGGTTCCTTCTTCATAAACATGCACTTCTCCAAGTTAATCACTAACTTGTGTTGATGAAGTCTCCTCAAAACCCGTTCCACATGTCCAAGATGTTCTTCTATGCTATGACTGTAAATTAGTATGTCATCAAGATAGATTACAACAAACTTTCCAATAAAATCAATGAAAATCTCATTCATGAATGTTCTTGGGGCATTTCTTAGCCTAAAAGGAATGACACACAATTCAAAAAGGCCTTTAATTTTTTTAAATGTAGTCTTCCATTTATCCCTTGGCTTTATTTTGATTTGGTGATATCCTAATTTTGAGTCTATCTTGGTGAAGTAACAAGCATTGCCTAATTGATCCAGCAAGTCCTCCATTGTTGGAATGGGAAATCTGAATCTTATGGTGATCTTGTTTACAACCCTACTATCTATACATAATCTCCACTTTCCATCTTTCTTGGGTGCTATGACTGATGGGACAACACATGGGCTAAGGCTCTTTTGATTCAGTCATTTTTCTAACAGTTCATTGACTTGTTTTGTAATCTCTGCATGTTAAGTAAGTGTCATCTTATAAGGTGCCTTATTTGGTAAGGAGGACCCAGGTATGACCCAGGTATGAGATCTATTTAATGACTAATATCTCTTAAGGGAGGGAGGCTTATGGGAGTGTCACTAGCAGTGACATTACTATATTTATTTAACAATTCCTTAACTTCATTTGGTATGGGATCCCTATCATCAGACCTTATGCTATCCTTGGGCTTATAAATTAGGACAAAAGATTCAGTCTCAGGTTCCTTCAACACTTGCAACGTTTCCTTTTCACCTACGGTGATAACAGTAGGTTCTTTCTTTGTCTTAGCATCAGGTAGGGGCTTCATGGTAAAGGTTTCCCCATTCTTGGTGATGGAGTAGGTGTTCTTCCTACAATGATGTGTGGCATCCACATCATATTGCCAAGGTCTGCCTAGTAAGATGTGGGAAGCATCCATTTCCACTACATCACAAAGTACTTTATCTTTGAAATGTGATATTGAAAGTTCTACCCATGCTTGTTCAGTTACTAAAGTTTTTTGACCTTTGGTTAGCCAAGAGATATGGTAGGGAAAGGGGCATGGTTTCTTAGGTAGATTTAGTTTTTGAACCATTTCAAAAGACACTAAATTTTCAGTTGAACAAGAATCTATCACTAGATTACATACCTTGCCATGGCATTTGATTTTTGTCCTGAAGATGTTCTTCCTTTGAGGTGGTTCTTGGCTTTGTGGTACTTGTAGGAAAAATTGCCTCATAATCAAACATGCTCCCTCCTCTAGTTCAATATCCCTTGGATTGGTGGTGTCCTCTTGCTTATCCTCTTAAATGAGTTGTGTCCTCCTCTCTCCTTGATTGTTGTTATTTCTTTTCTCCAGGCATCTTCCTACATGGTGTCCAAGTTGGCTACAGTAGTAACATTTCAAAGGTCCAATGCCTCTTCCTGCATTTGTTCTCCCTCTATTGAAGGGTCTCCTTCCCATGAAGTTTCCTCTAAAATTTGACTCACTTTTTTCTTTATCTCCTTTTCCTTGGTCACAGGTCTTGCTATTGCTGCCACTGTATTGTCCTATATTCCAAGAGGTACCTCTTCCTCTAAAATTATTTCCACAATCATTGGTCTTTCCCTTTCCAAAGTCTTGTTTTGTTTTCCATTTCTCCTCTACCTTGATTTCCATTTGATAACATTTGTTTACTGATGTAGGGTAGTGTAGGCTAAGTTCTTCTTGAATGGACACTTTGAGACCATTCATGTACCTTGCTAAATTTTCTTCCTCATTCTCTATTGCATTATTCTTAATGCATAGTTTTAGGAATTTCTTAGTGTCTGAGCCTACATTAATGTCTTTCTGCTTTAAGTTTTGCTTCCTTCTATGGAGTTGTACCCCATAATCTTCACGTACATATGTCTCCTTTACCAGTTCTACCATCTTGTTCCATGAATTTATCATGTTTCTACCATTATTAACCCTCTCTATTTGGGTGAAATTACACCAAGTTAGGGCTGCTCCCTTAAACTTGGATTTTTCCATCTTTACTCTCTTTTTCTTAGAGATGTCTTCACATTCAAAGAAGCTTGTTAAGGCCTCAATCTAATCTAAAGCCAAATTTGCATTCATCTTTCTACTGAAAGTTAGTAAGCCCAATTTCTCATTCATGGTTGTTCTCCCCATAGAATTTAGGGCATCTATGAGGGGTCTTTGGTCTGCAGGGATGTTCTCATTCTGATCAAGAATGTCATCTTCCTATTCACTCCCTTCTTCCCGATCAGATATGTCTTCTTTTCCCCTCTCTACTTTGTTATCAAGTTCTTGAGGCCTCCTAGTCAGGGATGCATTCACTACCCTCTATTCTCTCACCATCCTTGCAAGTTCTATGTTTGTAACCCTTGCACCGAGATTTCTTCATCCTCTAGAGAAGACATAGCTTTGATACCACTTGATTGTAGCGTGGGTAGCCAAAAGTCCCAAAGAGACAGTTTGATGCTTCAAATTTTCAAACTCAAGAGATACACCACCAAGTCAGGTGTTCCAAAAGGGCAAAGTTCCTCTACACTTATCAAAAGTGTATAAAATAATTGATTCTAAGTTATCACAACCTATTCCCAATAGGGAATCCTAATCACTAGGTTCAAACAAGTCTTCAACATCAACTTCCAATAGTTGGCTAATAGACACATATTCTAGAATTACTCAAATTCCCCATAAAGTGACTCCAAGGACCAGGGGTGACCTAGACTCTATGATTTGGCCTATTTATTTCCCTAAGAAAAGGATTCAATGATCCTATTCAATATATGAAACCATTTGAACATAGTTGCTTTAAAAATCCAACTTATAGCTTGTAGCCTTTCCTACAAGGATTTTTGACTTTATAGAAAATAATTCAACATAATCACCCAAAAAAATCATAGATCCTGATACCCTTTATGGCCTAAGGGATGAGACTTAAGCACCAAAACATGGAAATGAAAGGAAGACGGGATGATACTTAATCTTGACAACGTAATTAGGCCTAATTAGGTCTGCATTTGCACTACAAGTGCTACTTCCTTTCAAAAAATATCCAAGACAACACTTGGATCATATGAGGGCATACATAAGGGTCTTACACACCAATTTAGAGGTCTTGGTGAATCCCCAAAGGATAGTTATGTGGACTGTCCTAAATTGCTGGTTGGTGCACACATGGACATGTACACCTAGGGCATCATGGCAAACCCATCTCCCTGCAAGTTATCAAACCAAACTTGCATAATGTCAAATTACATATACAATTCTTGAATTCCACTAAGGGGCATTAGATTCCCATGGTGAAATCAAAGAGAAAACACAATTATTAGATGAAACCCTGATTTAGTGGCTACAAACTAGGCATCAAGAGTAAAAATTCAATAACTTACCAAGGAAACAAGATTAAGACATGAGACCAATTAAAAAAGGAAGGTTATTGACATGTCCAACTTAATGTATCATACTTTCATTCAAATTATTTTGTACCTGTCCGTACCAACTAACTGTTTACAAAATTTTCAGAGAAATGGTTGATCCTTATTGATTTTTAATGCCAAATTACCAAAGTTAGCCTACCACCTGCCTATAAGGGATTTTTTAGGCATTAACAATGGTTACATCTCATGGTTGAACTAACTAGCCATTTGGGAATGGATTTACAACTTTTACCAAAAGTTGCTAAAAGTTGCACTGACAACTTTTGAGCAACTTTGCAAGATTTTGTACTTTTGCACTCTAGGTGACCAACTTGGTCCAAAACCAAATCTTATGATCCCTAATGGACCAAAACATGTAAAAACATGAAAAAATAATAAATTAAACTATTTCTAGGGTTTGGGACACTACTTGACCAATAGTTGACTAAGGGCTTATTAATGCCAATCTTGGGATTATGTCTTACAAAGATGTGCCCAATATGAAACCTTTATACTAACATGTCCTATAGACTAACATGAACTTGAGGGAGTTTAGGAATGTCAAAGGAAAACTTAGTTTTTCTAGGGTGCTACTGCACCAATCATGTCATTTTGGAAAATGAATTATATTCCCTTTATGTTTAATTAGAATTTTCTTCTAAAGGGATTGGCATTCATAGTTATGTATTTATTTATAATTATTTTTTCATAATGTTAATATTAATATTTTATTAACATATAGTATGATTGAGAATTAATGTAGAATTTTATTTGTGAGTCACAAAAGTAGGATTAACTTACTCAACCTATTTAGTCAAGTATTCACTAAAAATCATAATATGGTGTATGATATTACAAGAGTTTTTAATTTTATGCTTGAGATTGAGATTCTATTTGGAAAAATCCATGTAGTTTTGATCAAATGAAATTCTGAATTTACTGCAAGAATTATATGCCTACTTTTATAGTATTTAATATTATTTTTAATATTTTACCATGGATGATTTCATGGAGGGTCAATAGTGTTCAATTCTTATCAATTTCTTTCTACGACCATACCATTACTGTGTTCTTCATAGATTTCATTATTAAATAATTTTGTAGCTACCTCCTATTTCTACAAATATGAATATCATGATAGGGAGCCATCACAATGAATATGGTAATTTACATACCATCAATGATGGTCAAATGAGATTAACAATTTAGATAAAGTATTTTACCATAGTTAACTGCAAGTTTTATTTAAAGTATGAACATAACAACTCGAGGACTTGAGATGAACAAATTTACATACTATTTATGATTTCAAAATTCCCAATATTATGATCATGAACTACTTAACCATAAATTGATATTTTAAAATATCTACTTGAATACTATGAAGAGAAAGAATAGAGCCTATTGCATTAGCCACTCTATTATACATATGATTTATGCATTCAAACTAAATAGAAGTAAGATATTTCTCAAAACCTTTTACAATTATCTTCTAAGAGACGATTTATCATATATTTGAATTTCATAATATCCTTGTGTTGATGAATAGTTGGAAATCAAAAAAATAAAATGTTTTAGATGTTAAATTGGATTGTGTGCAAGAGACATAGAAGTAAATCTTAGCGTTTAAAGACATTATTGTCAAGAGAATTTTTTATTTTTTTTAATATACAGTTATTCTATGATGTGTGAATAAGCTACCACGCCTAAATAATATGTGGTGAGAGAACGATTGAAGTAAAAGTTTTACTCATGTGAATCCTTAAATGAAATAAAAAGATATATCTAAAAATTTCATACCTGCAAATGTACATGTAGGGTGTCGTAAAATAGAAATTATACCAAGTAATATACCACTACCTATTTGCCTACTTATTTTCCATTAACATGCTAAATATCAAACCCAATGATAGTTTAAAACACTATACTTCCTTGAGATGGTTTTGATAAATGATATTCTAAATGATTAATTTTATTACAAGGCTAGGTCGAGGATTAAACATATTAGCCCATAAATTATATGATTAAAATATCACAAGAAAAAACATTTTTCTATAAATATATAGTTATAATCATATCCAATTAAGTTTCTACTAATATGGTAAATTTATAATTCTCTAATATAATCAACATATAATGCTGGAGGGACTCCAAACGTATCTTATATATATCTTAAATACAAAAATCAATAACTTGTTTAGAATATGTACTATGATATTTAAATGATTCACAAAATATTTGTTTAGTTTATTAAAGGCATGTTGACATATCTTGTACTACTAATAGTCAATGTTCCACTTTAGAATATTTATGAATAGCTCAAATTTATCTACAAGATATGTAATGAAACATCATATAGACTGAATTCTACCATTTATATTATGTATCTATTTAATATTCTATTGTGGAAACATCTCTATTAATTATATTAAGTTAATAAGATTTCATTCTATTCCTCTAGTAGTAGAAATGGAGAATCTTAGTTAATTTTATAGTGTGATACCAACAACATACTTCTTATCATTGGGACATATTTTGTATTTCAAGTACATTCTTTAGAGGATTGATATGATATTTATATTCCCTTAGTCTATAAAATATGAATTATAGCATTTTGAGTTTCTTTTTTTAGCTTAAATTTAATAAAGGATCCATATATTCTTTCATACTATTATAAAGAATATCATGAATTATTTATATCAATGATAAGTCATAGGTTTCTCATGAATTGTTAAAACTAAAAGATACGAGTATGTAATTATATTTCTTAACATAATTATCTATTTTAGGCCCATTCATTGTTGAAAACATTTCCTTTCCAATAATGATGTCGAGTATCATGTCAATCTATGGAAAGTGTAATACATTTCTTGGACATACTTGTTAAGATCTCTATAATCTATACACATGTATCTTACTTTAGGAATATTCTTTATAATAATAATTAAGATATCTATCTAGTGTGGATAATCAATGAGATGAATGAAACGTGGTTATGGATATTATTAGTTTTCTTTTAGAATTTTTTTTAGGAATGCATATTTTCAAATCTATACTTAATCGGTTAAGTATCTTGATGTATAAGATGATGATGAAATAATAATGATGTATCTACTTAATATCCACATACATATTTAAGTGTCCAAAATTGTATCCTTATACAATTTATTCCACAATTAGGACAAATTTTTGTGTCAAATGCTTCCATGACCGTTATGCTTG
Organism: Thuja plicata; assembly: GCA_018584345.1. Taxonomy (NCBI): domain Eukaryota; kingdom Viridiplantae; phylum Streptophyta; class Pinopsida; order Cupressales; family Cupressaceae; genus Thuja; species Thuja plicata. The sequence goes on along the minus strand of MU223927.1, from coordinate 1,055,575 downwards.
ATCCAACCTTGAATTTGCACATATTTCTAGTATCCCCATACCAAATGGGATCCCCAACCAAAAATTGACCCTATCCTGGGTGGTCAGGGGTGGCTACCTAGGTGGGTCAAGAATGAGCCGGGTTTTCCCTAAGCTATGACTCTCCCCTAACCCTTAGAATTAGCCCCAAATTTAAAATAGGCAAGTGTTATTTGGTTTTAGTAGGATTACTAAATTCTCATTTGCCTCCTTCAAGTTTTGTGCCCCAAAATGTCTAGGAGAGGTATATTAAAAGGATATCTTCTGTCATTTTGGCATCTTGATCAATCTATGAACTTAAGTGAAAGTAATAAAACATTCAATATGTCCCTCAAGGAATCAAGGCAATTCAAATAATCAAGAAAACATCAATTTTAATTTAGTTTTAAGAATTCATGGAATAAAGGATAGGGAATAATTTATAGATCTAATTATTTATGAAGGCATTCATGATCTTCCTATGCTAGATTCAATGACAAGTCAAGATTAAAGAATTTCAACATTAGGAAGGTCCATGAAGGAATACTAATTACATCAAGAATCTAATGCACATTAGCATGATTCCTTATTTAGCATTTTTTTTTAAATTTTAAGGTTGATTGCACAACCGAGGTTTAACTTAGGAAAAATCCTAATAATCCTTTTCCCTCTTTTTGTTGTGTATAAATTGGTTGTGCTCATGTGGGAGATATAAAATGATTACATCAAGAGCTATAGTTTGTAGGTTGTTTCATCAAAATGTGTCGGTTAAAAGGAATGTTGACTCACCCTTGGCCCCCTAATTTTGACTGAAAATTGGTTCATAGGTTAATTAGTGTTTCTACTTTATCTATTTAATCTCTAAATCGGTTTCTAATTCCACGATTTGCTTCTACATGTTAAAAATCCTCATCCTATCAATCTTTCCCTATATATACACACACACACACATATATATATATACACATATATATACACACACATATATATATACACACATATATATACATATATATATATATATATATATATACATAAATATATATATACATATACATATACATATATATATATAC
>MU223927.1:1031741-1043308 GCA_018584345.1 Thuja plicata | reverse complement strand
CCATGGTGGGCGCCAAAAATGTACACACTCAAGTGGTGCACTTCTCTAAACCATTGCTTCCAAGAGGATCCATGGATTGGAAACCTTGAGAAATCGGTTTAGAGCTCCCTAGGCATGGAGTGCAAGGTTATTTTGAGTATTTCTCTCAGCTAGAGCTAATTAAGTCTATGACCTTGCTAATAAACCATGCAATGGGAGATTCTAAAGAAGACAAAAGAAAGAGTGCAAATGTCCTCAAGAATCAAATGAAAATGTAAATGCAACTAAACTAAGGATGAGAAATGCAAACTAAGCTATGCAAAAAAGGAACAATTCAACTAAGCTAAAAATGGAAAGACAAGTATTACAAATCCTTACTAATTAAGCTAGATGAGTTACTCTAGAGCATGAAAGTGAAACTAATCTAAGAAAGAATGGATATGAAGCTAAGATGCAAGAAATGGATGCTAAATGTAAGAATGTCTTCAAAAGCTCTAAATCCTCCAAGTAATCCTGCACCATAAGGTTAGTATTCAAAAGATGCTTATGCAAATGAGGAGAGAGCTCTTCTTTTATAGGAAATGAGGGAAAATGGACCATGGAGATTAAGAGGCAAAAGATTTAATCAACGGTGGAGCATCAAAGAGGAGCAATCCGTGTGCACAAGTCTCCTCCAATGAGAGTGAAGTGTTGACTTTTGAGCCTCATGTGAGACAAAAAGGTCCTTTCTCCTTTTTATAAAATAAGAATAATGCTTTATTTGTGCAACTTATGATAAGATGAAAGGTGGGGTCTTTTTATTTAATAAAAGGGGAGGGCATTCCTTTTAAATAAATAAAGACTTAGGATAAAATGGTTAGCCCAAGAATAATCGAATAAATGACAAAGCTAGGATTTTATCAAGAATGAGCAATTAAGGATTTTAGCAAATAATTCTAGAAAGGGGCTAATAGTCTAGATGACCATTTTTAGATGATTACAGTAAAAACTTATCTACTAAAGAAACCATTAATAACCTTTCCCAAAGTGTTTCATGCTTGCAATGGTAAATCATTTCCATAGCCAAATCAAAATACAATGTTACCACTTGTGGCATTGCCAACATATTATCCCATGAAATCATTCATATAATTATCCCTTAGTACATGAAAATACCTTATTTTGAGACATACAATGCAATAGGTGTTGCATTGAATCATCTTAAGACATTTAAAACCTTGTGTAGTAACTTGTCAATGATCATAAACTTATGGATAAGTTTCTTACTAGGACATTTAGAGGTAAGGAATTATAATGCTTTTGCTCTTTATCCCCTTAATCTACTGATTCATTTAAAAAAAAAATAGCTAATTGTCTCATTGAATGATTTCAAACTAATATTAGACCTCAATTTTTTTTAGTTGATTGAATTCACTAATGGAAATGTGATAAGCAGAAAGAGGTTGATTTTATAGGTAGATTCAAATATTTTTTTTCTCAAATTTCTTATCCTATGCTTGATATACATTTTCAAAGATTTTTTTCTATTTTTCAAAACTTTATTAAAGATAAGTCATTTTTTTCAACTTTACTTCTTTTACTGAATTGTATAAAGTGCTTCATAATTTTCATCTTCAATTCAGAAAGTTTGAGTCATAAAGTTCAATAGGTCTAGTTGATAATAATGATCTTTTTCAATATTTTTTAACAAAAGTTCTAAAACCGCAATAAATGATTCATTAAGATCAATAATTACTCCAACAATGTTAATATATATGTGATAAATGCAACATCATGTCTAGATCCTTTTCATCCAAATACAAACCATATTGTAATTTTACATTTCTTTCTAAATCACTTCATAAAATTACATTGAAGTTGACTAACACCATAGCCATCATGACCATGATACTAAGAAGTATTTTCTTTTGCAATATATTATCCAAGACCTGATAGCTTCCAACCATAAATGTCGATGGTGTGAATGATGAAGAAATTAAATCCATTACACAACCTAACCAAAACATGTAAATCTATACCAATAGTTTGTCTTCTTATTCTACCAACATCATTGAGAAAACCAATTGATGGACTTCAACTAATATAGTTGAGCCTAGTTGTTTCTCCATTCTCCTCACTCTAAGTTGTCATTTTTGTCAAACACACTAACTTGTGTGGTAGTATTATGTTACCAAACACACTAACTAGTGTGGAAGCATTACACTAACTAGTGTGATAATATTATGTTGATGATTGATTAGACATGGTGCATATAGTGATCATAAAGTGATGTGAAATATTGGTTCAGATTGTAGTTATGAGATCAATGATAATTATCATAATGAGATCAGTGGTAACCTAAGGAATTTTATTACACTGAGAAAGATTAGTAGTAACATAATAACAAGATATGTTACATTTACTATTTCCATATTATCAAATTTTATTATCTTTCATGATAAGCTTCCATTAAGTTAAAGTGCATTGAGTTGGAATCAACATTCATTTTGATCATCAATCACATTTATTTGTAAGTGGCATCATCTTCAATTTGGGTTTTATACTATTGGTAATCACTCCAAGGTATGCTTATAATTTAGTTTCATTTTTTTAATCTCTTGATTAGTATATATCATTGGTACATTCATGTTATTGTTGTGTTTGTGTATTCAAGTTAAAATTTATCACTTTGAATTTATGTTCAAACTTTTGTGGCATATCAAATAGAAAAGGTTAACGTTGTATTAGTCATTAATGTTGTGACTTGTGACCTTGGCATATAATTTTTTTATGCTAGGTACGCCTTTTGATCGCCCCCTATAAATCCTTCATATTGTGGTATTTTTACAAAATATTGTAAAAAACAAAAAATTTACCACTTTTTCCTTAGTGTGTATTGAGATGGAGTATTAAATGAGCATTCCATATCCTTCATCATGTCAAAAGAGTAAAGATTTCATTTTTATATTGATTTGAGTTTTATTTGGAAATCCTATCTCTGTCGAGCTTGGGCTTTCCCAATTAGGACATGTCATTTTGAAAGCACTATTATATTTTTCTTGCATGACCACCACAATGATTATGGTTGAGAAGGAAGTTTGAACAATTAAGATTTTGAACAGTTATAGTTGTGATTATGGAATGCTATGGAGGCAGCTTGTATATGGGATTCGACAAATATTTGAAACTCAGGATTCAATACCAAGTGTTCTTATTTCATTATCTTTTATTGGGGTTTCATTTTTAAAGTTACATTCCATTGTGTATGATGTTGTTTATGGTTATGTTTTTTTTAGAAACATTATTAGGTCTGCCATTGATTTACCCATGTTTTTGTTTTGATGTGTTATATTGTTCATGTCTCAAGTCGACATTCATTATATATCGATGTGTTGTTTTTATGATATGTGAATTGATACCAGAAACTTGGCATTCAACATATTTCTTCTTTGTTCATTTTTGGTATAAACCCTGGTACAAGGTTTAAAGTTTTTCAAAGGATAAAAAAGGGCTTTGCCTTACCATAATGTGATATGTGTTATTTTCCTATGCATGAAAAATGTCTATCTGTAAATTTTTCTCTTTCTTTGGTCATTATTATAAGGTCTTGTATGTCTATGACCATTTTATTTTATTCATTCATGTTGTTACCATTGGTTCTATCTAAAATCGAGTATAGAGGGTTTGTCATTATCATACATAGTTGTCATGTTTCTTGCATCCATGATGATATTTTTTGTTAACGTCATGTTTGAATTTATAACTTCTATTTGATTCAATGTTATTAAACCCAATTATAGAATATGAATAATAGTTAAGTTTGTGATAATGGTTATACTATTTCACAATGGTTACATTTGACAAAGTATGATTAATGAATTCAGTTTGTCAAAAATAATTAATGACAAAGGGTTTTAATGTGATAAAACAAATTGTTACTTTGATATTTCAGAGGTTGAGGTTTGATATTTTATAGAAATTATATTTGATAATTAGATACTTCTATAGTTTGATATTCAACTATAGATTTCATATTATGATTTGAACTATTAGTTTTTGAAAAGATTTTTTTTTTCCTAAAAGAAAAATGATATGATAATTTTAAAGTAGAGTTATACCAAATATAGTTTCAATTTAAAACTAAAGTTAAAATATGGATAAAAAACTATGTTGATTATGAATTCTTAGAAAAATATTATCTTTGTTAAAGAGAAGTATTATGGTATTACATGTAAATCAAAACCATGTATTGAAAGAAATAGAACATACCTTATTGGATGAATGGTACTGAGATAGTTGTATTTGGTTTTGTGATTAGTTTTGTATCATTTTTTGATAACCTATATATTGAGTAGTGAAAGATTAATGAAAATGTAGATACAAAGGTATTTTTGGTTTTTGATGAAGTAAATTTATGTTAGTTATGCATAATCATATATATACTGATTAGAAATACGTTATTGAGGATATAATGGCTTTTATCCTATACCATAGAGTGTTTAACACAAATTTTAATTTGTGTTCAATGGTGTATGATATTGGTTTGTAGTGACTATAAAAGATCATATTTTTTGATTCTATATGTTTGCAAAGTTTTTTTGAGTTGTAAAGCGAGTGATGCATAAAAAAATATCAGTGAGATAGCATTGTCAATGAGATAGTTGTATATCCAATGAGGAAAATTTTAAAATATATTTTCATATTAAGTCAGTGAGGTATTTCAAGTGGCTTTATTCGACAAGAGTGTTTCTACTTAGTACATATCTTGTATTAAAATTTTATGTGTATGTATTACCTTTATATTATTATCTCGCAGTTCTCTTTAGTTGTTCAAAATTGGCTTTAAATAATTGATAAATTATTTGATATCACTGACTCAACCCCCTCTCAATGATATTATTCCCCAACAATTGGTATCAAATCCATCCCATTCCTCTTAGGGTTTATTGGTTAGGGAGTACTTTCAATGGCTAGTTAAGAGGGTTTTTAGGGTTTTAGAGAACATCTATTTAATGGAAGAGGTTATGGATTCTGGAATTACAAAATGGGATGTCATTTGAAATCCTTAGGTTTTGATGTGTGGGAAACAACTCAAAATACTTATACTAAAACTACTCCTCCATGCACTACATATGAGAAAAAGTCTTATGAGCATGATGAAAATGAATCTAATGCCATTTTTTATGTTTTGTCAAATGATGTTCTTGTCAAAGTCATGGATTGGGAAACTACTTTTTGTATTTGTAAAAACCATCAAATATTAATGAATGTGAAAAAATAGTTAAAGAGGCTAAATTGCAAGCTTATATGGCTAGAATTGAAAGTCTTAAGATGAGTGAAGATGAAAAGAAAGATGATTATTTTATAGGTGTCTCTAATGTTTGTAAATTCTATTTGAGGGCTTGGTGAGACTCTAGATGAAACAATTGTGGTCAAGAAAGTGTTGAGATCATTGACATCCAAGTATGATTCAAAAATATTTTCCATGGAAGAAAGAGATGTAAAAGAGGTAACACTTGATAATTTGCATGGAATATTTAATTCATATGAAATGAGAATTAATTTTGATGCACCTAAAAAATAATCTTCTTTTGAATGTACAAAGTAGAAAAAAATTCTGAATCAAATCAAGTAGATAATATAGGATCTAATTTGTTTTGAAAACATAGAAGACGTTTAGGTAGATACAAAGGCAAGCTACCTTTTAAATATTTCTCTTGTGGTAAAATAGGTCATTATGTTGCACAATGTCATGTTAAGGACATTAAAAGTGATAAGGAAGATGACAGTAAGTCTTTCAAGAAAAAGAAACAACTAAACTTTAAAATGAAAAATAGCTTTAAAAATAATAAAGGTTTGTTTATGGATATCATAGACAGTGGTTCAGATAAACCACTAGAATGTAATGAAGAAATATTTTTTATGGAAATTATATCTACAGATGTTCCATAGGACAATAAATTATCACAATATTCTGAATCTGAAATTGATTTCAAGGGGGAATTAAAGTCTTATCTTAAAGAGATTAAAAAACTAAAAAGAGAAGCTCTGGATCTAAAAGTAAAAACACATGAAGATCTCAATATTGTTTCTTCTTTAAAGATGTAGGTGGAAGAACAAAAAACATATTCTTAAGGTTACTTAAGAAACAATAAAAAGTAAATACAATAGTTGTAATACACTAGAAGAAGATATACTTGGTTTGAGAAAATAGTTAATAGGTGTATTGATTATCATCTTAGTGAAACTTCCAAAAGAAGGTGGTAAAGGTAAAATGATTTCTCAGTATTGTATCAATTGTAAAGCCAAGCACTAGACAAGACCAACCATCTTAAAAGTTCAAATAGAAGAAATGTGAGTTTAGTAAATGGAAGATTATATAAATTTTCAATTAAACTTGAATCATTGAAATGTGGTAAACTAGGACTATTGGAATATTCTTCAAAGAATCCATATTAAAGAATTCTAATTTTGTTCCTAAAAGAAAATTAGTTTGGAAACCTAAAAATATTTCTATGACTGCACAATACTATCACTTTTCTAAGTTAGAGAATGTCTGGATGTTGGACAATGGATGTTCTCACCATTTAACTCATGATAATAATAAGTTTATATATCACTTAATCTATTTGATGTAGGATCAATTAGATTTGGTCACAATAAATACTTTCAAACTAAAGGGCCAGGTACTATTCTACTTCATGATTGCACTCTAGTTACTAGTGTTTATTATGTTGAGGGAATTGTAGATAATTTGTTAAGTGTAAGTAAGATTTGTTTGCATAAAATTACAATTATCGTTACAACACTAAATTGTCAAATCATGGACTCAAGTTGAAAAGTGATTTCTATTGGAATCAAGACTGAAGGAAATATTTATAGTTTACAAGTTGTTCAAATAGAAGCAAATGATGAAATCTGTTTGGTAAGTGGGATAGGTGAATGTTCTGAAAAGATTATGAAAATTGATTATGAAGGACAACTGATTGATGCAAAAAGAGAAATCAAAAGTCTTAAGGAACAAATTAGAAAATATGAACTTAATCTTGTATCTAATGTGAAAGTAAAAAAACTAGTTAGATAGCACAAAAACACATCTTTACTCTAAAATAGATGAAGCTATAAGGGAAGAATAGAATTTGAGACAATAACTTACTAAAAAGTGTAATTTTTTTGACAAAGATGTCTCTTGGTAAACAGAAAAATTAGTTAAATATGTTGGAAATGCAAACTACTTGAAAGAAAATACACATAATATGAAGAATCACTTAAAGATATATAGTTCATATCAAAAGGTTCATGTATTTGATTCAGGTCAAAGAATCAAATGGTCTTCTATCGTGTAACCAATATATTCTTATGTTAAGGGAAATAAACCCTTCATCACTTGAACATCAATATGGAGTTTTGGAAGGATATTTATGGAATAAATCAAGTTTATGTTGCTAAAATAACTGGGGGGGTGGGGTGAATCAGTGGCCTTAAAAATAATTGCAATAATCCAACCAAAATTTATATCACAAATATAATATCCTCTAGTTATCTTTCAGTCCATCAAGAAGTATGCCTTAAAAAAATTTAGCATATATATTGCTCGGTAAGATACATTATTTATCTTTTTCTAGCCTTTATCGAGTACCAGCAATTAAATTAGTGTTTACGGACCAATCCAGTTTTAGTAATGTGTAAAGTAAATAATTAATGCAATGAAAGAAATACACATTTGAAACATGGATTTTAATGTGGAAAGACTATAAAGAGAAAAACCACTTGGGACGAGTAACCCAAAATTTTCATTCTTCTGAAGTGATCTCGGTGAAGAGACAACCCTGTTAAAGGTTACAAACACACTGTTAAGTGCGACCTTGTTAGAGGATTCAAAAATAATAGTTTGTCTTTTTATCTAGAATTCACTATTTTTCAACAAGAAAACCTTTTGATACTCTTCAGTATCTCAATACATTAAGGATGCTTAACTCCAACTCGGTCAAGAGATTTTCTTAATAAATGGTTAAACTAAAATAGTAAATGATCTCTTTAATAATACAACTTTAACTTCTAGATTTTCAGATCTATTGTTAGTCTAATAATACACCTTTGATCAATTTTCTCTTCAATTCATTTTCTCCCCTTCTTTCTTCTTTCTTCTCGGTGAATGATTTCTCCTCTGTTTCTCGATGTCTATAGAATTTCTTGGCTCTGTTCTTCAGCATGTATGATCAGATCTATATGAAGACTTCTATCTTCACCAAAATTATATTCAACATTTTCTTTTTTTCATAATGAATTTCTTTTCTCTTTATATAGACATGATTTCACCATTCAATATTCTTTTTTTGATCATATATCACTTCTTGATCTGCAAATATTGCTATGCTTTGACTTATTCCATGAAGCTCTGCTTTAGTTTATTCCATAACTCTCTCCTTGGTAACTGCAAATAAAACTATATTTAAATCTTCTTCTTATCTTTACCTTATTTGATCGATGAAAATAAAACAATCAATCATTCAACTCTAAATATAGCTCTGTAAGCTATGTAGTTTTGTCATTTTCTAACTCTAGTTAGTTTCGGTTAAAGACTTTAGTCGTGCTCAATCAATGACTTCAATTATGCTTGTGCATCAACTTTAGTTCTTCTCGGTAATCACTTGCTCAGTTTACACTATGAACTGCTCTACTCAGTGTTCACTATAAACTGCTCTATTCGATATAAACTATGAATTGTCACTTGGTGTATACATTACCAACGACATAAACTTTGTCTTTTTAGATCTTTAAGGTTAATGACAATATTTGTTTGATCAATCAAACCATATGTAGTTGAAATCAATGACAATACAATATATTAACTTATTTAATGTCTTGCATTCACTTTTGCAGCTCAGTGGTCATCAACTTATCATCTTCAAACATTCAATCAATTATATTTCATGAATCTCTCCCTTTTGCATTTATGACAACACAATATCAACACAATATGAAATATTCCATAACAAAACAAAATTATTGTTCTATAACCAATTCAAATATGCGACTCTCGGTAAGCTCTTCTAGCTTAGATTTGATTATGCAGTGTTCTTTCCCTTTCTTCATTCCCTTCAATGGATAGATGTAGCAACTTCTGATTATGTCTCTCCCTTTCTTGTAGAATCTCTTCTCCCCTTTCTGGATAAATATGCAGTGTTAACTTTGTCCAATTGTCTCCCTTTAAGGGATGGTTATATCATTGAAGATTTCTCTTCCTTTGGATTTTCTTCTCTTTGATGGATATTTCATTATTGTACATATCTCTCCCTTTAACATCAATTCCAAACAAAAATATATAGCTTTGTAATAGCCAACAATATCTTTGGTCTGTAGTTCAGATATGTACCTTCATGTACTGATATGTCATTAAAGTCCATATCTCACCTTGCTTCAACATGATAAATCTTATGGTAATGTGTAGGTTGATGCAGCCTCCTAGTCAGCTTAGTGACTAGTAGACAAGGGATGAACCCCTAGTCTTTTCCTCATGTACTCAAATTTATCTTTTGGCAATGGCTTTGTGAATATGTCTTCTAGTTGTTCTTTGGATTGTACATATTCTAGCATCACCTACTTCTCTTGTACTTGTTCCCTTAAGTAATGATACTTAATAGATATGTACTTTGTTTTAGAATGTATCACAGGATTCTTTGAGATGTTTATAGCACTTGTATTATCACAATAGATAATCACTGGGTCACAAATTTTTGTATTCATACCTTTCAGCAATTGCTTGATCCATGCAGTATTAGAGTACTTTTCAGAAACAACTACATATTCTTCTTCTATAGTTGATTGTGAAATGCATCCTTACTTTTTTCTTATCCATGTGACAAGTCTATCACCCATAAATAATGCTCCTCTTGTAATGCTCTTTCTATCATCTATGTTCCCATCCCAATCAACATCAATATAAACTTGTAGCTCAATTTTCCTTCTTTATTATACCACAAACCATAGTCTCTAGTGTTCTTTAGATGTCTTATAATTATTTTGATAGAAGTCATGTGTGATTCCTTAGGATTAGCAGAGAATCCTACAACTATACCAACTGCACATGTACTATATTTCGTCTAGTCTGTACAACATACATTATTTTTCCAATCATAGATCTGTATAAGGTCTGATTTACCTTGGTTGTCTTGGATTCCTTTGTCAATTTGCATTTGGTTTCCATAGCTATTCAAATTAGTTTGGAGTCCTCCATCTTGAATATCTTTAGTTATTATTTTATGTATTTGGATTGTCGGATGTAAATGCCTTCATCCTGTTGTAGAATCTGTGGACCAATAAAAAATTTGATCTCTCCAAACATTGACCTCTCAAATTCTTTTGTCATTTCATCAGCAAATGATTTTCATAACATATCATTACCTTCAAATATGATATCATCAACAAATATCTCAGCAATCAAAATCTTATCATCAGTATCTCCTTTCAAATATAGATTATTGTTATCACTCGTTCTAATTAATAAATCCAATACTAATGAGATAAGAGTGAATTCTTTCATACCATGCTCTCGGTCCTTGTTTCAATCCATACAAGGGTTTGTGTATTCTACAAACCATGTTCCTCTTGTTAGGATCAACAAATCCTTCAGGTTGTTCAATGTATTCCTCCTCTTCTAGTATTCCATTTAGAAATTTAGATTTGACATCCATTTGGTATACTTTGAATCCTTTGAAAGCAGCATAAGCAAGTATAATTCCTACTCCTTCTATTCTGGCAATGGGTACAAAGGTTTCTTCATAGTCAATACCTTCTTCTTGTGCATACACTTTGCATACTAGTCTTGGTTTGTTCCTTGTGACTTCTCTATTCTCATTCAGTTTGTTTATGAATATCCATTTAGTACAAATGACATTTTTGTCACCTAGTCTAAGAACTAATGTCCATGTTTTATTCTTCTCAATCTGTTCAATGTCTTCATTCATTTCACTAACCCATTCTTGATTCTCAAGTGCAATATTAACATATCTAGGCTCAATATAACAAATGAAACATCTAAAAATGGAGATGGAGAGCGGGAGCGGCGCGAGAGGGAGAATTTTGAATACTAGGGTTTCTGCAGCTCGCAGAGGCCCTATGGTGCCTGTGAGCGATGGAGAAGATGCAGATGATGAGCCAGATGGAACTGGTGGTCACTTGGCTACAGTTTGGTGGGGTGTGGTGGAGATTCACTTGCCCTTTTTGGTGTTTGGTGCTGGAACTCCTGGGAGTGGGAGTGGGATTTCAAATTTGGGGGTTTCTAGGGAGGAGGATACTGAGCGTGATGTGGACGACTCGGGTGGGAGTCCGCTGGGTTTTCACAGTGGCTCTACTTCTTTCCTACAACATGCTCTGTTTACTGAGGTAGGGTGTGTTTGTTTCCATATGCTTCTTGTTGTGCTGCGTGCCTTGGACAGGAAGGTTTGGGAATTGCCTTGTTTTTCTATCAAGTGTGTCGTGGTTGCAGGGGTGGGGTGTTTGGGATCCCATGAGATTCTTGTTGTGCTGAGCGCTATTGACAAGAATGATGGGGATCTGCTCCCCTTTCTTCCCCCCTGCTTCTCTTGGCCCTGGAGTGGTGTTGTTGT
>MU223927.1:979877-998603 GCA_018584345.1 Thuja plicata | reverse complement strand
CAAGATAGTTTGTAAGGCAATCTATCCTAATTGTTTGAGCTGTAAGGCAGTTCAGTGTATGTTGTTTTTGTGATTTCTATGCTTATTATTGACTCTGCAACCCTAAGGATAGGCACTGGTTCAGAAAAAATTCTGATTATCTATCTGTGTCTCAGATATTCCAAGTTATCAAAACCAAATCAATTTAAACACGCTGTTACTAAGAACATATAAGCTAAACTTGTTAAGGACCTCTGTCAGCAGGACACTATCCATAGTATTAATTCCTTGAAGAGAGAATCAACTAGGTTATCCCTCCTATAAAGAAAAGGAAGAAGGATGAGAATCCTTGTATCACTGGTTATTGTTATGTTAATAACTATGGTTTGTATGGTAATATCTTGTTTGTGGTTATGCTTGATCATTAGCAAGATACTTCATAAGTTGCTTCAATAAAGATACATAGCTAATCAGTGTCCACATTAGTAAATACTGTGTTGACAGTCATCTTGAAAGGTAAAACCTGCCTGAGTATTTGTGGAGCTCAAAAATGAAGGACCTTATCCAGTCCTTAGCAATTAGGCTTTTCTTGTCTCTGAATCAGGAGTAGAAGGTACAAGATTCACATAGACATTTCAAGCATTGTGGTTCATACAAGAAAAATCCCTAATAGGCATCTAGCAGCAAAATGTCCAATTTCTTTGCAATTAAAAAAAACCAATGGTAATTTACATTTGTATCTTCCTTTACCTCTTTGCAATCTACTAGCCATTATTGCATCAATTTCATCAAGTTCTTGTATATCACTATTATTTCTCATAGTGTGATTGTGACTAGATTTGCATATTTTCAGAGAAGATTTGAATACAAACTCAATAGTTGGTAAGACATTATTACCATAGTTAGTCATCTCAAATGAAATAAGTCTACCAATAAAAATATCAAGAGTAATATTTTTATTTTCTATTGCTCTCATTTCTTGAATTGCAGATACTCTAATAACATAACTAGACAGTAAGGTTCTTAGAATTTTAATTACCACTATTTCTTCCTCAAGTACTCCTCCTACTCCACACATAGCATTAACAACCTCTTTGATTCTACTACTGTATTGAGTGATGTTCTCTCCTTCTTTCAGTTTTAGGTCTTCAAACTTTCCTATTAGGCTTTCAGCTTTAGCTCTCAGTGCATTGGTGTCTCATCCATGTACTTTCTTATGTTTTTCCCACATTTTATTTGTAATGGTGCATGATTTGGCATCTTCAAATTCAGCATCAGATAGTGAAGAATCAAGTTCTATCATCATAGAATTGTGTTCATGTTTCTCTCTCAATTGATCAATAGTTAGAGCTCTAGTAGGTGTAGCATATTCAGTATCCATGTATTGTGTGATATCATTTCCAATACCTGATAGTGTAAGTCTTATCCTGCTTTTCCATGATGCAAATTTGTCTTTTTTCAACTTAGGCACATCCCTTTTACTCATCTTGTGATCTTTATCTTAAGTCTTTAAACTCTCTTCCAAGCACCAAATCTTTAATACCAATTGTTAGAATAACAAAGCGTGGGGGGATTAATCAATGGCCTTAAAAATAATTCCAATAATCAAACCAAAATTTATATCACAAATATAATATCCACTGGTTATCCTTCTGTCCATTAATATTTATGCATTAAATAACTTTAGAAAATATATACTACTCGGTAAGATATATTGTTAATCTTTTTCTAGCCTTTACCAAGTAGCGACAATTAAAATCAATGTTTAGTGGCCAATCCAATTTTAGTAATGTGTAAAGTAAACAATCAATGAAATAAAAGAAATACACATTTGACACATGGATTTTAATGTGGAAATGTTTTAAAGGGAAAAATCACTCCGGACAGGTAACCCAAAATTTTCACTCTTCTGAAGTGAGCTCGACGAAGAGCCAACCCTGTTAAAGGTTACAAACACACTGTTAAGTCTGACCTTGTAAGAGTATTCAAAACTAACAGTTTTTCTTTTGACATACCATTCACTATGTTGTCAACAAGAAAACCTTTTGATATTCTTGAGTATCTAAATACATTAAGGATGGTTAAATCCCACTCGGTTAAGAGATTTTATGAGTCAATGGTTAAACAGAAACTGTAAATGATTTGTTCAATAATACAACTTTAACTTGCAGATTTTCAGAACTATCATTAGTCCAATGATACCTCTCTGATCAATATTCTCTTTTATTCCTTTTCTCCCTTTCTTTCTTCTTTCTACTCAGTGAATACTATGTCCTCTATTTCTCGATGTCTGCAAAATTTCTTCGCTCTTTCCATCAGCCTGTATGATCATATCTGCATGAAGACTTCTATCTTCACCATAATTATATTCAAAATTTCTTTTTTTTCATAATGAATTCCTTGTCTCTTTATATAGACATGATTTCACCATTTAATATTCTTATTTTCATCGTAGATCACTTCTTGATCTGCATATCTCACCATGCTTTTCTTTATTCTGTAAAGATCTACTTTAGTTTTATTCCACAAATCTCTCCTTGTTAACTATGAATCAAACTAGCTTTAAGTCTCCTTCTTATCTTTATCTTATCCGATCGATCAAAATAAAACAATCAATAAGTTAACTCTAAATATAGCTCTACAAGCTAAGTATTTTTTCATTTTCTAACTCCAGTTAGTTTTGGTCAAAGACTTCAGTTGTGCTCGGTCAACGACTTCAGTTATGCTTGGGCATCAACTTCAATTCTGCTCAGTAATCACTTGCTTGTTTTACACTATGAACTACTTTTCTCAGTGTTCACTGTAAACTACTTTGCTCGGTATACACTGTGAACTATCACTCGGTGAAAACATTACCGAAGACATAAAATTTGTCTTTTCAGATCTTTAAGGTTAATGACAATAGTTGATCAATCAAACCATATCAATTTGACATGAATGATAATACAATATATTAACTGATTTAATGTATTTCATTCACTTTTGCAGCTCGGTGATCATCAACTTATCATCTTCAAACATTCAATCAGTTATAGTTCATCATATGTGACCATACTTTGTGTTTTTATTTTATTAAATTTTGACTTCTCAAAATTTCTTGATTATTAATGTCCTGGTAGTATTCTTAAAAACTATTACATTTTTATTAATTGTTTTTAATTTACCATCAATATAAATTATTTTAACCATCAAATTTGTAAGTCAAGGTTTAAATAGAAATAACATTACTTTAGTATGTCATATTATTTAAAACCATCTTTTCAAAATAACCCATTACTCTTGAATCTCCATGTATCTACAGTATTAGTTCATGTGATCAATGTTATTTATACAGTGATATACGTGCTTGGTTCTGACCATTCAATTGGTTCAAGTACCAACACTAATATTTGAAGGTGTTTTGATAAGAGAGATTGATATTGGTTATGGCAGTATAATGATTGATAATTGAACTACTTAGGTCATGCAGTATTTTTCTAAGGTTAAAGAGATTTATTTTTTAAAAGTAAGGGTGAGTTCAAATTCGATACACTTTTTTTTTTGTGGCTCTCTCATCAGATTAGAAGAGTATCAGGGGTAATATGATTCCAATTGTTTGATCAGTTTTAGTTTACAATATTTATGTTCAATACATTGCAATAGAGAATAATATGATATTAATAGTATGATGACAAACTATTTTAACAATTTCAAATTGAAATACATTTAAAAAATAAGTTTGACATGGTTGTATTTATTTTGACTTATTTGGAGTTTTGTCTAACAGAGCATTCTTCATTTCACTTGGTTTCAGGGTATATTCCTTGGTTCAATATACAATTATTGGTCAATTTTCTTTTCTTTTATAGCTACTAATGGATGTGATGAAAGGATAGTATTATGTTGTTGACATTTTTTTCTTTCTTTTACATCAGTAATCTATAAGTATTTATTCTTCTGAAAGTGATATTACATACTTTCTACACTTGATTTTATTTTGGTCACAATTTAAAAGGAATCTTGCATAACATATTGGTTCCTTACTCTTGTTCAGGTATACATATGTTTATTTATTTCAGATATATTTCTATCTTTCTCCTTTTTTCCAAACTGGGGGAGAAAGGTAAGTGTATTTATCACCAAGGATAAATGAGGATTTTTTTTCCTCACTTCTCCTCACTCTAATTTTTTCTTGTTTTCAAACACACTAACTAGTGTGGTAGTATAACACACTAACTAGTGTGGCAGTATTACACTAACTACTGTACAAATATTATGTTGATGATTTATTACCCATGGTGCATATAGTGATCATAAAATGATGATGAATATTGGTTCAGATTTTCATTATGACATCATTGGTAATTAATGCTATGAGATCAATGATAAAATAAGGAATTATATTGCACAAACTTTATGCTCCTAGAAATCAATAGTAACATAAGGAATTATATTGCACCAAGATAGATTAGGGGTAACATAATACAAAAGTATTTTACATTTGTTGTTTCCATATTTACATATGTTCATATTGCATTATCTTTCATGATAAGCTTTCATTTAGTTCAAGTACATTGAGTTGGAATCAACATTGTGTTTGAGAAGCAATCACATTTACTTGCAACTGGCATCATCCTTAGTTTCAGTTTGATCGGTTTTAGTAATTAGACTACAAATATGTTTATAATTCCTATTTTTAAAATGTCTTAATTAGTACATATCATTTCTAAATTTGTGTTACTGTTGTTTCGGTGCATTCGTGTTAACATTTATTACTTTGAATTTATCTTCAAAATCTAGTGACATATGTAATAGAAAAGGGTAAGGTTATATTAGTCACTAATGGTGTGAGCTTGGCATATAATTGACTTATGCTAGGTAGGTATTTTTGTCAAGCCCCTAGCAATCCCTCGTATTGTGGTATTTTACAAAGTATTATAAATCACAAAACACTTAGCACTTTGTGCTAAGTGTGTGCCGATGATGGACAACTAAATGAACATGCCTTATCCTTAGGTATCTAAGAAGAGTAAAGGATTTATTTGAGATTTATTTGGAAGGCATAGCTCTCTCAAGTTAGGGCTCTTCCTATTAGGGAAGGACATTTGGAGACCATTGTTACAATTTTTCTTACATGAGCACCACAGTGATTATGGTTGAGAAGAAAGTTTGAACAGTTGAGATTGTGAACAGTTGTAGTTGTGATTATGCAACAGGATGGAGGATAAGTATACAGGATTTGAAAAATATTTGTGACCCGAGATTCATTACCAGGTGTTCTTGTTTCATTATCTATTCTTGGGGATCTATTTGATTAAGGTACATGCCATTATGTATGATGTTGTTTATGATTATGTTTATTTTAGAAACCCTTATTGGGTATGTCATTGGTTTATCCACATTTGAGTTTTGATGTGTTGTATTATTCATGGGTCAAGTCGATATTTATTACATTCATTATGAGTCAATGTGTTGTTTTTATGATATATGAATAGATACCCTAAACCCGACATTCAATATATTTATTCTTTTTCCTTTTCTGGTATAAACCCTAGTCAAGGGTTTAAAGTTTTTGAAAGGATAAAAAGGGCTTTGTCTTACCATTATGTGATACATGTTCTTTTCTCATGCATGACAAAGGTCTATCCTTAATTGTTTCTCTTTCTTTGGTCATTATTATACAGTGTCTTGTAAGTCTTTGACCATTTTGGTTTTTTCATTCACGTTGTTACCATGGGATCTATCTCAAACAGAGTATAGAGGCTTTTTTGCATTATCATACATAGTTGTCATGTTTCTTGTATCCGTGATGATATTTATTGTTAACATTGTGTTTGCATTTATAACTTGAGTTTGAGTCAATGTTACTAAACCCAAGTGTAGAATATGAGTCATAGTTAAGTTTGTGCCAAAGGTTATACTGTTTCACAAGATTTAGATTTGACGAGGGTATGATTAATGAATCCAGTTTGGAAAAAAGACTAATGAGATAGGGTTTTAATGTGAAAAAATAAATAGTTACTTTGATATTCTAGAGGTTAAGGTTTGAGAACTTATGGAAATTATCTTTGGTAATCAGATACTTCTATAGTTTGAGATTCAAGTATAGATTTCAGATTATGATTTGAATAATTATTTTTTAAAAATATTTTGTTTCTTCCTAAAAGAAAAAATGATATAATCATTTTAAAGAAAATATATACATAATTTATAGTTTCAATTTTTGAATAAAGTTTTAAAATGATAATAAACTATGTTGAATATGAATTCTCAAAAAAAGAACCTATACATTATATTTGTTAAAGAGAAGTATAAAGGTATTACGTGTAAGTAAGAAACATGTATTAAAATACATAGAACATACCTTATTCGATACATGATACTCAGACAGTTGTATTTGATTTTGTGATAGTTTTGAATCAAATTTCGATATCCTATATATTGAGGAGTGAAAGATTGATTAAAAATGTAGACATAGAGGTATTTTTGGTCTTTGATGAAATACATTTAAGTCACTTGTGTACAATCAGATATACTGATTAGAAATATTTGAATAAGGGTATAGTCACTTTGATTCTATCATAGCTTGTTTAACAAAAATTTTATTTGTGTTCAATTATGTATGGTATTTGGTTGTAGTCACTATACAAGATCATATTTTTTGACTTTGTATGTATGGAAAGTTATTTTGAGTTGTAAAGAAAGTGTGACATAAAATAATTTGAGTGAGATATCATTGTCAATGAGATAGTTGTACATCCAATGAGGAAAATTGTAAAATATATTTTCAGATTACTCTTGTGAGGCAGTTCGAGTGGTTTTATTCCTCAAGAAGGTTTCCAATAAAGATATATCTTGTGCTAAAATTTTATGTGCATGTCAAGTATCTTTATATTTTTTCTCTTAGGTGTCTTTAGTTGTTGTTAAAATTATCCTTAGGAATTGATACATTATTTTATATCACTGATTCACTGCCCCTCTCAGTTATATTGTACTTCAACACTAGTAACCATATGGTTGTGGATATCAATGCTACATGTAGTATGACCGATAATTTTTTATTCTTATTGGCCAATAAAATTCCAAGCCAAAACATAAGCCTAAACCTAAATCTTACATTACCTTTGATCCTACTTGGAGACAATTAGGGCACCTGATGGTGCCCTTTACATGGAAGATTCAACTTCAGTTGAGGTTCTCACTCCTGACAATTTCCATGTATGAAAATTTTGTATGGCTCAGCTTCTCTGGTCATGAGCGTTATGGTTATTTAGACACCACTCAGCCAGTCTTGACTTGTGCTTTCGAGGTTATGCAACATAGGAATAAGATGGATGAGGCCATGGGTGTGCTTTCTCTACATGTTTCAGATCCTTTTCTCTTTCATCTTGATTGGTGTGATACCCCTCTTGATGTGTGGGAGAAGTTTCAGACTTTCTTTGGCATAGTTAATGAGTTCAAGGCACTTCAGGTTGAGGTAGAATTGACAGGTTTGGGTCTTGAGACATTTTATTCTATTGAGGAATTATTATTGGATTTCAAATTTAACAAGTCTCTTTTATAGGGTTGTGGGAAGAATAAGACAAATACTGACCGCATTTACCTTATACTTCCTAATCTTGGTGATCCTCTTCAGATATTTTCTTCTACCTTCCATTCCTCCATGGATATTTTAGGTTAGTGATTTACAATGCCTACATTTTATATATTATGTGAACATTTGAATTATGAGAAGGAAAATCTACCTCATCTTTATTCTCTCATAGGATTATAGACTCATGCATTGGTAGCTCACCCATCTTCAAGGAAGTCAAAGCAGAAACATATATCAACGACCATAAAGTCTACAAAGGATTCTAGTTATCAGCACTCCTTTGGCCCATATCCTCCTAAGGGGGGAAATCGAAGACATAAAGAGCTCAGTGTGATTATTGTAAAAATCATAATCATGATGAGTCTCATTATTATGAGAACAATATATATGGATATTGAAAAAAAATTTCTGATTTGCCAGCTCTTCTTCAGAAGAGTAACATTGATATTTCTTCTTATCATTCTCACAATTCTTCTTCATCTTCATCATTCCATTTAGATGGATGGGACAACAAAAAAGGTTCATGAATTATGTGAAACCTCAATTCTAAATTCTTCTAGATGGCTATTGGATTCAGGTGCTACATACCGTATGGCATTTTCTCAAGATTTATTCTCATCTTTTGAGGCTTCTCATGTCCCACACACTTTGATGGGGAATAAAAATATTATGATTATATGTGGGAAAGTTTCTATTGACATTGATGATGGTGCATTCCATGGTATATTATGTGTTCCATATTTTCCCTCTAACATTCTCTCTATCTATCAAATTACTCACACCAGGACATGGAAGCCAATTGAGCTTCTCCATATTCTGTACACATCAGAGATAGTGAAACATATAATATTGTTACAACAGGGATAATGGATCATTTTTCCCACTTGTAATCCTCTCATTTTGGTCCACCATCCCCACTATCAGATAATAGCTCTCCTTTTTCATGATATCCTATTGAGGTGAATTTAGGTCACTTGAACTTATGTGTAGTTCCTGAGATAAGTGTTCTGACTTCTACACCTCCACTTCATGTTGAATTTACAGCTCTTCATCTGGATTCCTCTTGAATTTTTTTTTACATTATCGATGTATGCTTCAAGTCACCTACTGTAGTTTTTGAGGACATATTTGAGGATATTCATCTCCTCTCATATGATAGAGTTAGCACATCTATTGGCCCACCTTCATTTGAGATTCCATTAAAGGAGTCTGATGCATTCTCTTTTGAGCATCAACTAGGCCTTCTAGTTTATCCTCACATTCAGGGGTTTCCTCTTCTTCGTACAGTTCCTTTGTTTCTTTTGCAATGGATCTTCATTGGTCTGATCATCGACACACGGGTTCTATCATTCTAGTAGGATTTGGAGCCTCGATCCTCTCTCATGGCGGAGGGGTTGCTTGCACTTATCATTTTGAGAGATTCTCTTCAACCATTGCATTTCTTCATGCTTTTCCCATATCTTTTTGGAGTAGCATTTTTTCTCATGTGGTTTTCTCTATTTCTCCACTTTATAGAGATTTGGTTGTGATTGGGTAGCCGATTAGGTCTTGTTGGCGAGACCCAAGTGTCCGACTTTTAGTAGTTATTTCTAGGTTTTAGCTTCTCCCTAGGTTTATCTTAAGGGGGGGTTTATAGTAATTAGTTGTTTTACTTATTAATTAAATTATTATTGATTTAATTATTAAGTTACTCATTATCTCTAGTTCACTTAAGCTAAACTTTAGGCATCTAATAATTAATTCTTTATTAATTATTATAATGCAACCTAGGTTTCTCCAACGTCTAGTGTTCGATCTCCTTTATAAGGAATGATCTCTTTGTATTTTATTATTCTCTCTCTGAATGAATATTTTGTTCAAATCATTCTGAGTTTTGTCTCAAAGCTTTTCTTTTGTAACTTGTTTTTTGCATAGAATAGATTTTGGTGGTTGAAATCTATAGATTCTAGCATTATCTTCCTATCTTACCGTAACTATAAACATAAAATGATTTCCAAATCATGAAAATTTAATGATATCCCATCTACTTGCCTTGTCGATTGTAATGTTCCCACTCTCAAGAAAAATTTAAATAAAAAATAAAAATAAAAAAAAAAATAAATTAAAATATATTATTATTACGAAAATAATAATAAAATAAAATGATGACTTCTAAAAACTAATGGAAGTAATGTGTAGCATCTATTGTTTATGGTTATGACTAATGATAAGGAATAGTATATTAGAACATGTTGTAGAAATTGATCACATCCATCATATCATCTCTTAGCAAGAGACGAAAGTCATATTTAAATGCCAATTATCATCAACCATTAATAAATAATAAATAAAATTAATGTTAAGATACAATTGATCAAATCCAATTCCTTTACAAGAAACATATTGGAGAGACTATGATATTGCTGGTAATATTCAAAAGGATAGGTGCAAATGTGATAGCACTCTATTTTGTATGTGTTTTCCAAATACAACAATCTCTCTTTCATTTATATTGGGAATGAGGCTAGGAGAGACATGTCCCTTCATGGGACATGTCTATTCATTATTATTTATAACAAAGGACATGCCTCTTCCCATTAATTATAATTTAATCAATCTTATAATATTTCAATAATCAATTATTTATTAAGAATAACATAATAATTTAATATTGAATATTAAATTTCATATGATTAATAATAATATAACATATATATTATATTATTATTAATAAACATGTATTATTGTATTCTAATGATCATACGACTGAAGCTACAAACATTAACACTCCCTCTTAGCTAGGGAGGATTATCAAACAGAATGTGTACTGGTCTCATGTGTCAACACTTATGACCCTCACCATAGCTATACTAAACATCAACACTCCCTCATAGCTAGGGAGGATAAATCAATCCAATTTCAACACTTATATGACACTTGATAACATCAATCATATGATGTAAGAAATAAAATCATCATCCTCATGATGTAATCAATAGAAACATAGTCTCAAGATTTGGATTGCCTCCATCAAAAATTATATCCAAAAGCTCTCAGGTGGATTGCCTCCATTGATGATTCTATCCACAATCTCTTAGGTGGACTGCCTCCATCAATGATTCTATCCACAAGCTCTTGTGTGGATTGCCTCCATTGGTGATTCTATCCACAAAATCATGAGCTTTAGTGTGGATTTCCTCCATCGGCTATTCTATTCACAAACTCACAAGCTTTAGAGTGAATTTCCTCTATCAGTGATTCTATCCACAAGTTCTCAGGTGGATTACCACAATCATAAATTCTATCCACACTCTCTCATGTGTATTTCCTCCATCGGTGATTCTATCTACAAACTCATGAGATTTAATGTGGATTGCCTCAATCGGAAATTCTATCCACAAGTTTCCAAGTGGATTGCCTCAATCAACGATTCTATCTACAAGCTCTTGTATGGATTTCCTCCATTGGTGATTCTATCTACAAACTCACGAGGTTTAATGTGGAATTCCTCAATCAGAGATTCCATCCACAAGTTCCCCGATGGATTGCCTCAATTAGAAATTTTATCCATAATTTATCGTGTGGATTGCCTCCATCGAAGATTGTATCTATAAACTCATGAAATTTAATGTGGATTTCCTCAATTAGCGATTCTATCCACAAGTTCCCAGGTGGATTGCCTCAATCAGCAATTATATCAAAAAGATCTTGTGTGGATTGAATCCATCAGTGATTCTATCCACAAACTCGTGATCTTTAATGTGCATTTCCTCAATCGGTGATTCTATTGACAAGTTCTATCTATTATGATATGTTTCAGCCATCACAAGATGTCTATCATAATAGAAGGTAAAGTTATTGTAAGATCATCACCCTTAAATAACTCTTACAAATACAAGTGATAATAATTTGGAAGTTGTCACTTCCTCATGATGTACAGAGGGGGTAGGCCCATTAAAAATATGAAGTCACAAACATGACATCCATCATGCCTCAGCATAGAGGGTGAAAACAAGGGGTTTCATCTCAAACTTCTCATAGAGAATAAATCATTAGGAAGATAAAAATTTGTTGATCATCCAAGATTTCTTAAGATGAAGTATAAGAGTCCCTCTGAGTCATATATCAATCTTCTTAGCTCCTTGTCAAAATTTACCTTTGAAGATTCATACTCCCTCTAAAAACAATTTCTTGTGCTTATTTCCTAAAGGTATTTTAAAGAGAGATAAGAAATATCTTATAAACTAAAATATCTCATATGGAAATACCAAAGATAAAAGCATACAATATTTTACTATCCAATATTATAGCATAAATTTCAATCTCAATAATTCATCTTCATTAAAAAAACATGGAATACTTATCTTAAGTTTAAAATATTTCCTTTTGTAAGGTGAGCCCATATAGGAAATATCAACTCTCATCAAAGTTTGAAGTTGTTTGTGCAGGACATGCTGTAGGAGATCATAATATTATTCTTGTGCTAGCCATGTCGACGCCCTTCATGTAGAGAAACAACCTAGAGTGGATGATCATCATTTTCTCACTCTCCACTAAGGATGGTTCAAATGGAAATGTAACTTTAGTTATTATTCCGCCCACAATGTACAATTCCCACTATTATATTGTTGAAAAATACTCATGTCTTCTTGTTAAATGACTTGATTTCTCCAAGAGAGGTGAAACTCTATAATTAATTCTTTTTTTTTCTAAAAAGGGACATAGTTCCTTGAATACATTCTTCTTTTTTAGTGCCTGACCACGATCATAAAAAATTAATATATCTCTTTAATGAAAGGCACTTTCAAGAATTTTAGATAGACATGTACACAGTCTGTCATAACTTTTTAACTCCATACTATCTCTCCAATCGCTCTGGTGGTATGCTTAAAAAATAAAATTTCACCAACATATCCAACATTTAGAAAAATACAATGGTGGATTTGTGAGATATGGTCCCTTTACTGAGACTATATTTTCTAAGACAGTCACACATTCACTGTCAACAAACCACTCTCTTACATTTGCAATCTGGCTCTGATACCATGTTAAATTTTGGATAGCTGCAAATGTAATAACACTCTATTTTGTATGTGTTTCCAAATGCAACAATATATGTTTCATTTATATTGGGAATGAGGCTAGGAGAGACATGTCCCTTCATGGGACATGTCTATTCATTATTATTTATAAGAAAGGACATGCCTCTTCCCATTAATTATAATTTAATCAATCTAAAAATGTTTCATCAATCAATTATTTATTAAGAATAATATAATAATTTAATATTGAATATTAAATATCATATGATTAATAATAATATAACATATATATTATATTATTATTAATCAACATGTATTATTGTATTCTAATGATCATACGAATGAAGCTACAAACATTAACAATATTAATAAGAATCATACTCCACAGGTCTATAGGTAGAGATTACGCAAGAGAGACATGTTTATAACTGACCCTGAACTTTTTTTTTTAAATGACATAGCTCTTAATGTCATAATCCATGAGGAAGATTTGTATGCCACATTCAATTAAATTGAAGAACTAACAAACCAATATCATTGCTATTAGATGACTAGTTCTCACCGATCACAATATCCAAATACCGATTATGAACAAAGTCAAATGAAGGGTTACAAGGAGTAAAGAAACATGAGTTATAACTCTTGCAACATATTTTTCCTTCTATCTATATTATATTTAATAACAATCCTAAATTATTTGAGGGGGATATATAAGGAGATAGGAATCAGTAGATAATATTAGATCATGGATTAAGCCATTATATAGAGGAAAAAACACAAGTATATTGAACCTATCAATAAATCTTTATTCACCATTTGGTAAAAATTATGATAGCTAGAAGACATGGTATACTACCTTAGGGCTTCTTGATTCCCTTCAATAGTCTATTTTAGATTTTTATTTTTCTCATGTAGATTTTCATGCAATTTACCAACCTCTTGTTCAGATCTAAAAAGCTCATCTACTTTAGCTTTTAGGGCTTTATCCTCTGGTTTTAGGGCTTCTTCTATAATTATCTTTACTTCTTCTGTTGTCTTCCTTTATTCCATTTCTTCAACCATTTCAATGTTCTTCTTCTCCTTATGTAGTTTCTAATTGTCTTGTCCCAGTTCTTCCAAGGTTTCCTCAAATTTATCAGACGCACTTTGTTCAAACAATTTCTCAATGTAGACTTGAGTTTCAGTTAATTGTTTATTAAGCTCTTGTCTTTTGGCTGTTGACTGCTTTAGTTTTCTCTGTAATTCCTCAATGAGCAATCCATATTATTTGAGTTGCCTCTTTTGCTTCAAGAAAACCCCCATAATTGCCAAAGTATCTTTCTTGATATGTTAGTCTACTTCAAGGGAATAAGGCTTGCATACCAATTGTTAGTATTTAAAGGCCCTAAGATGGGTGGGGGGGGGGGATGAATTGGAGAAACCACAAATCTAAAACATTTCTTGAATAGTTTCCACAATAACCAACATAAAAATAAAAATATTAAATAGAAACTTAATATGTATAATATCTACACAAAGTAAAATTAACACACAATATTTTTCCCTTGGAAACCCTTTTTAGAGTGAGAAAACAACATGTGAGGTTATACCGTGAAATTTCACTTGTGCACCAATGAAAACTTCCATGTTAGGAGAAATTACAAACACCTTGCTAGGGGTATACCTAGTTAAGAGTATCTTTAGCCTGGTTAGAAGCTAATACAAGTCTTGTTAAGAACTACCTTGTTAAATATTTTGTACACCTTCTAAGAGTTACCTTATTAGATGATTTATACTTCAGCTCCTATTAAGAACCCTTCTCGCCCTATTAGGAGTGACCTTGTTAAAGGATTTAGCTTGCAAACCTGTTAGGGCTTGCCTTCATAAATACCCAAGAATAACTTATCTTAAAATGACACTTCATGTCTTATATATCCCCTTCAATTCATCTCTCATTGCCTCTTCTAACATCCAACAACTTCATACAATCAAAACCTCTTCTCACGTCATCCTTAGATCACCTTATTAACCATAAATCTTAATTTTATCCTTATTTTATAACTAATTTTTCAAAGTTAACCTTCATCTCAAAAATGTTTTACCCACTAAGAGAAAAATCAAATCTGATTGTACCAAATTGCATTGGTCAACTCAATAATGTCAACACAACATTATTCAAGTAAAAAATCAAAAATTTGTTAAACCTAAACTGACCAGTTAACTAATTTAACCAAACAGACAATGCATGTCCTTTGTTCTTCTTCTAATGTCACTTAAATCTTCAATAACTTTCTCATAACCAAACTAACTGATGTGATTGTAGGTGTAGCTTTATATGCTTTTGTAGATGTTAAATGTATGATCATACTCCTTGAATTAGTCTCCAACTCCAAATCTAGGTGATTATTCCTTGCATATTGTCTTATGCCCCATTGATTAAACACTTAGTCAATTCACTAATCTGATCCTTCATCACCACTGAAAAAATAGATCTCATACCTCCAGTAGATCATGTTTTCATAAATGACAACACCATAGTACACACACATGGTCAAGAACTAGATGATCTTAATCAAATGTCATTTATCTCAACATATCCAACACAATTGGATCTGCATCTCTCCTTCAACTTCTAGAATTTCCTCTACGATCCATCTTACTTCAATCCTCTACAACAATGGGTCACATACTCTATCGACCACCCAACAAAAAATCAATATAGGACTTCACAAGCTTAGGAACCACAATCTACTCCAACAGAATCATAAGATTTCTTTGATACCACTTGATGCAGTCAAGGATGAAGGAAACTCAAAGAGATCTATCCAATCATTGAAGCATGAGTCACACAATGGAAAAAACAAGTATTAATAAAAATATATGCAATATTAGTCTTTTTTATTATCATAAAATAATATACAAAGGATTTGTAACCTTGTAGTCATACCAGGGAAAAATTTAGTGGCAAATATTTACCATTTGGCAAATGTCTCATGTCCACGACTTGAGATTTGGTGAATATAATGTGTATATTAGGTTGGCCATGTCACCTGAAATTTATTAATATTGGGTAGAATGCCCAGGCCCATCGCCCATTCATTTATGTATTTTTATCCTTGTCTTTCACAATATCACCAATCAAATTAATTTTTGGACACTATAAATTGAAAATTTTTGCCTACAATTTCTAATGCTTGTCATAATTGACAACCATATTTTCCAATATGTGGTCAATATTTAAGGTTAGGGTACAGGTTACATGACATGTGTCTCTATTCCAGATACTTTTAATGAAACTTTATGACTTTTAAAACTTTGTCCCGAAATAGATTTTACATGTGTCTCTATTTTGGAGAATTTCAGGGGAATCTTTGTGTCTGTTAAAACCTTGACCCGAAATAAAATTCCTACCATTGATCTAGGATCATCCAACAGTTATAAAATGTAGGATTTCTTGGTATGTGTTCCTGTCACCATGGTTTTTTTCAATGATCAAAGATTCGCAAAGATTTTATAGAATTTTCATATAATTGAAAAAAAATTGCTAGTACAACTAATATTTTTTCCTTTCAAATTAAAATATTTCACCAATAATATTAATCCCCCCTAAAAATAAATGTAGGATTCGTAAATGTTTTTATACCTTTTCCAAGGAGGGAGTTTCTTAAAGTTTTTCCTGAGTCATACATGTCAAGCATACATGCATGATTACAATTAGTTACAATATCCTTAGCATTCACCTACAACAAGATAATCTTATGAGACCTTCCCTTTTTATTTCTTCACTACCGATGATCAATTATTGATGATATCTCCTAAAAAGGAACAAATGCATAAGCTTATAAATCCCTCACAAATAATAGGTCAACCTAGAAAGATCACATTTCACAAGAATAGGAAAATGTATTACAAAATATAGGTCAGGACCTAAATCATCAGGATCTACTTCCATTGATAGAAATAAAATTCACAATCCCTCAAGTAGTTCACCCAAAAATGAAATATCATTGAGAAATGCATCATTAAGCTTTATCGATTGGGAAATCCTTCACAAGATCGGAAGAACACAAACTAGCTGGAAAACATGAAGAACAATATAGTCCTGCCAAGCATTTTCAACAACTCATATGTGAAGAAACCAAATGGTACATGAACCTATAGAAACATTCAACATGATTCTACAAACACACTGTAAGAATCACAACTGCAAAATATCCAAAATGAACAATCATAGAAAGTAACTTAGAGACTGATCAAATATAAAATAGAAAATAAATGTTTTTGGTTAATTTAAGATTGCCAAAATCCCAAGATGATCTTCCATCAGAAATGAACATAAACATATGAAACCTTAAACTTTTCTATATCATGATCTTGAAGTTCGTCAACCTCTAGATAAACATTTGATTAGTATAAGACACACTCCAAATCCCAAATTACAACATAAACTAGTGATTATTATCAAATTTATTAAAGGTCCTTGTAGACCTCCTAATTTTTTTCTAAACTTCATAACATAACTTATTTAATATATTAGACCTAATAATTAAGTGTTACAACAACATCACTATAATATAATTTCTTAGAATTATAGAACTCCTAATAATAAACAAGATTCAAATGTCAGATTCCTCCTCAACATTTTTCTTTCACTACCCCTCATCTTTCACAACATGTTGTTAAAGAGTATAATATTTGTTGAGCATTGTTTTTACTCAAGTCAATTGCTAGGGATTTGAGGTCTGATTTCCTCTCTTAAAAGAATAATGAAGTTATTCCCAAGGCTCTTCATGGTCATGGTAAAATCACTTGGTATGCTTAGTTGAATATAAATGTGAATGTTCACAGGGAGGTCTTTGTTGGTACGTTAAGGACTTCAAGCTATAAAATAAACTTTTGTATTCTTTTTGATTTTTTCTCTATTTACCAATGCATGCAATTTACTAAAGATACAATCTAACTTAAACTATAATGATTTCTTACTCAAGCCAATTTCAAACAAAGATCAAAGATGTGGGTAACAAGAATCATAAGAAAGTTTATGGAAATGAAATACAACAAAGAAAAACCATTGTCAAACCATGCTTGCAAATTAAATGATGAAAAATATGAAAACCCACAAAACATGAATTAAATCTGATCATAATTCTATGTTCAGCAGATGAAATCTTTTGAAGATCTTTACCCCAACGCAAGATTTTTGAAAATATATCAGATTGTGGAGCCGCAAGATGCACGCACACACGAGATGGATTTGTCTTTAAATCAATAGAAATACTTTTCCAATCATTCGTCACATCAAGATGAGTTAACAACAACAAACGATAATCTAATTGATCACAGATCCATACAGAATAAATGTAGTTGGCTCTCTAAAAAGATGAACAAGAATAAACATACATTCATCTATTTTTTATATACATTAGAATAAATCAGACCATGAATGAAGAGCCAACATCATGTATCTATATTTTATTAAAAATCTGACCCGAATTAAATTGCTTTGAAAGAATATATAGTTCTTCAATTACAAAACTCATAACCCTACAACTAGGGTTCTGATTACACTAAAGAAGTCAAATAGAGCTAAAACTAGAGAATACTTAAGAAAAATATGCTCCTAAGCTCATAAGGGACACAATTTCCAAAGAAGCAAGAAATGAGAATTGGAGCTCCACCATTTTGAACTAAAGTCTTCATCTAAAATTTGGAGTTCTCTTTGAAATCTTTATCTGATTTACTTTGTATGAATGCAACTGATTGATAAATTTTAGTTAATCCAAAATGAACCCAAACCTTTAGGTGGTGTGATTTGGAATGATTGAGAAATTTTGGAGCCTGAACTTTGCCCCAAAAATTGGAAGGATGAAAAATTCCTAAGTATATATCCTTAAGACCCCCGGAATGTAGTACTTTCAAAATCTGAAAGGTCTAAAAGTTGAACCTGGGAAAAAGGTTGTGTCAAAATATCCACTACAAAAATGAGGTAAGTCTAAAACTGGACACTTAGTCATTTTGGGAGGATGTCAGGATGGGAATCTTAGAGTATCTCTTCTTCTTCTTCTTCTTCTTCTTCTTCTTCTTCTTCTTCTTCTTCTTCTTCTTCTTCTTCTTCTTCTTCTTCTTCTTCTTCTTCTTCTTCTTCTTCTTCTTCTTCTTCTTCTTCTTCTTCTT